>CAUYQG010208919.1:0-12857 GCA_963574415.1 Tarsius wallacei
TCTGTTTTTTGAAAAACAGATGATGAAGACACATATAAGGCAGAATTACAGAACTCAAGGAAAGGAATGATCCCTCTGTGTGGCTGTGCTGATCAGATACTTCACAGATGAAAAGGAAGGAGAGGGACATTCCAGGGAATAATCAAGACTACGAAAAAGTCACTTTAGGTAGTGAATATGAAGAAACCATATATTGGGGAAGATTAATTGATGGGGGGGCTATCTTCTGGCAACAGAGTTGGTGTAGGCTGGGAATAATAGTACTCAGCATCTGAGAAAACGACGCTTCTGTGCCTATAGAGCTAAGCCTATGAGAAAAGTCCATGCTGAGTAGGAGTGAGGGCACATCACTAAAGGGGAGGTACCAGAGACAACGAGGAAAGCAAGGTACCAATGAAGTAGGGGAAAAGCAAAGGGACTTACAATGCCCTAGAAAAGTTGACGTAGAGGCTTCCAGCTCTATGAGGTTAATGATGAGTAAGAGTTCAGCGTGCATGATGACAGTGCAGGGTTGGGATTCACTGGAAATTAGAGGAAAAGGCATTGAAGGAAGCCTGGAACCAATGGGAATGTTTGGGGCTAGAATGGGGTTGGAGGTCCCACAAGACAGTTGAGATGTCTATGAAAATGGGAGGGGAGGACAGAATGACACATGGGTATAAGAAATGCCAAATATATTTTTCAATTTAATACTCTATAAATTAGCAGCGAATTAGAGACCTGTTAGGGCAGTCGTGTGTTTGGCACAGAATAAGAGAACAACATTGCTCCCAGAAGTGTATTGAGGGAAAGGCTGGCTGGAACGTGGTTTAGAGCAACTGAGGTATGGGTACAGAACCACTGTGGCAGTGGAGGCAGCGTGGGAAACTGCAGAAGGTGGACTCCCAGGAAGCCATGATGCATGGTCAAGAGAACTTCGGAAACTTGGGACAGTGAATTATTTCCAGCTGGTGTTCCATGTTTCTGTAAATCATGCCCTGAATCAGACTAAGCTTAAAGGATATTGGGGTGAAAGTGGTTTGAATCCTCAACAGAGAATTTTTGTTCTTTTAATACTTAGAAATAAAGAACTGAATCTCAGGAAAACTTAGCATTGAAACTGGAGGATTTACACTTGAAAGGTACAAGGTAAAAACTCTGAGAGTGGTTAAGGTACCAAGAAAGTGATTACTAAGGGGCAAGAAGAGTTTGAAGGAAGAAAATCTAATTATATATACAGGGAGTAGCCAAAAAGGAAGAAAAATGGTGTTAAGAGTTTAACAGAAGTTGAGAAGAGTTCCAAAAGTGAGTAATCAAGTGTCAAATACTCTGAAGAAGTCACAGAGGAGTAAGAATGAAAAACAGTGAGTATATTTAGTGATTAGGATATGATTGATAACCTTTAGAGGAGCAACTTCAGCTGCAGGTGGGGGTGACACTCAAATCATAAGGGTGAAAAATGACAAGCTAGTAAAGAATACTCATTTCAAATGTCGATGGTAAAAGGAAGACAGTAAAATATGTAAAGGATGGATCTCCTTCATACTAAAAAAAACTTCCTGAAAGTATTTGTGTGAAGAATGAATGTGGTCGAGAAAAGAAGTGGACTGAAGTTCCCAAATAGCAGAATCAGGTTGTGGAGGAAATGTAGATGAGGGGCAGCATTAACTTAAAAAAAAAGTGGGATACGTTTGTTTCCTGAGATTGTTGTCTGGATGAAGGGGAAAAAAAATGAGGTAGGAGAAAGTTAACCTTGAGAAAAAGGACAACCTCTGAGCAATAAGTAGGCAAGGTTAACAACTGAGAGACTACAATAACATTTTGACAGATGTTGTAGGTAAACACAAGAAGTATTTGAAAAAAACAGGACCAAATTAAAGTTTAAGATCATGAATTCAGACCTGATGGAATCAAGCACAGATTCAAGCAGTATTCCTTTTTTTTTTTTGAGTTGGAGTCTCACTCCATCGCCCAGACTGGAGTGCAATGGTACACTCACGGCCACCCCAGCATTGACTTGCTGGGCTCCAGCCATCCGTCCACCTCAGCCTTCCAAGTACCTGGAATTATAGGCATGCGCTACCACGCCTGGCTAATTTCTGATTTATTGTAGAAACGAGGTTTTGCCAAGTTGCTCCGGCTGGTCTTGAACCCACGGGCTCAGGCAATCCACTTGCCTCAGCCTCCCAAAGTACTGGGATTACAGGCTGAGCCACTGAGCCTAGCCAAGCAGTTTTCAATTAGTACTAACTGTGCCTTGAATAAACTGCCACTGCGTAAAAGCTAGATTCAAGCACAGTGTGGCAGTCCAAAACTGAGCATACAGATAGATCAAAAAGGATAAAAAATTCAAAGACAGCAAGGCCAAGCATGACTGAAGATGTAAGATTCTAGGACAAAAACAAAGCAGGACTCAAAACAAATTACCTGAAGGTTAAGGTTGATGACAAAATTGGATTGGTGCTACTGGATGGGAAAAAAGGGGTCAAGATCCTGAAAGTCATGGGGGTAATAAAAATAGAAAATATTTTCTGGCCGGGCATGGTGGCTCATGCTTGTAATTCCATCACTTTGCATGGCCAAGGCAGGGAGGTTCACTTAAGGCCAGGAGTTCGAGACCGGCCTGGGCAACATAGTGAGACCCGTCTCTACAAAAGAAAATAAATATTTTCTATGGTGAGGTAAAATGGGACGGTATTAAGAAAGGGGATACAATGAAGTACAGGTAGATGTGAAGTACTAGCACTAAAGAAGTCAAGGTACCATGAGGTAAGGCTGACCACTGAGGGGGGAGAATCAAACCTATAAGCCAGGTGCGGAAGCCACCAAAAAATGTGGGTAAATCCTTCAAAGTGGTAGTTAACTATGCCCAGAAAGTAATATACAGGTTTTGCAATAATCTGAAAGAAAACCACTCTTATTGGCTATACTTTATTTCTAACTGAAAATAAATAGAACAATTTCAATTTGAGTAATCAATTTATCATACTTATTTCTGAACACTTTTTGATTATTCAAAGTAAAAGTAAGGTGGGCTCTGAAATCTTTCCCTAGTATATGAAGCACATTACAAGTGTTCAAATTCAAGTTCAAGTTGAATTGATGTGTGAAAAGGAATTCTAACAGAAGCATCATGACTGGAATATCCCTATAGTCTCTCGTTTTACGTTTCTTTGAATGAATGCAAAGATGGATAGCTGAAAAGACATGCACAGACGAATGGGCGGGGGGAGACAGAGAGAGAAGGAGAGAAAATAAAGTTCGTAGTATATCAAAGTGATTGTTTTGAAGAGGATTACACTCATGAGGTTACATATACAGGGGTCCCTTGGTATCCATAGGGGATTGGTTCTAGCATCACCTGTGGATACCCAAATCTGCGGATGCTCAAGTCTCTGACATAAAATGGCATAGCATCACATGTAACCTATGCAAATCCTCCTATACCCTTCAAATCATCTCTAGATTACTTATAATACTTAATATAATGTAAGTTCTATGTAAACAGTTGTTAAACTGTATTGTTTAGAGAATGACAAGAAAAAAGTCTGTACATGTTCAGCACAGATGCATTTTTTAACATTTTTGATCCACAGTTGGTTGAATCCACAGATGTAGAGCCCACAGATCCAGAGAGCTGACTGCATTCATTGGATAAATATGTTGAAGACATTTAAAATTTTATGTTGGAAAATAACCACTTTTTGAAAGAAATAAAGGGAAAAAAAAGCTACCATAGAAAAACAAATTTCCCTAACAAACTCATTCTAATTTCATTAATCTAATTGTTCTTATAGTTTTTGTTCCAGTAAGTTTATGAACTACTATGCTGGAAAATAGTACAAGGAACATCCTAGATGTTCCCTATTGCTAGATCCTTTTAGTTCCTTGAGGAGACAAACTTGTTTCTAATAGGACAACTTTATTTAAAAAAAAACAACAACTTCCTGAATGGCAATTTTGATCGGCAGATTACCTGTTTAACTTACCTCATCATATGATTTATAAAGGCTTTGTTACAGTTAGTATTGTACTTGCAAAAATTACAGTGAATATATATAGAAAAGTGGCTTGCAAAATCTTTTATTTTAGAACGACATTCAATGCACTTGTGAATTCCCCGACGACACCTTATGCAGACAGAAAAAAAACAAAAACAAAAATATATTGTAAAACAAAATAATAAGGCAAAGACTTGTTAGCATTTTATTAATTAAACTCAAGATGTTTAAAGTAATATCTTTGAAATATATTTCTAACATAATTTGAAAACTGGCTTTGTAAAAAGTGTAATACCAGTAAAAGTGTAAAAAATGTAATACCAGTAAAAGTTTCCCTGGAAAAAAAAGGATCAAATTAACCAATTCAACTATTAAAAGATAAAAGCACAACATATAAGAATAGTGTAAAAGATGAAAATTATAGAACACAGTAATTCAAGTTCTGCTTGGCAGTTGTAAAAGAGTATCTTTTTTTTCATCATTTGTTTATTAGTATTTATGCCAGATAAGTGATTATCATGTAAATGTGCAATAGGATTCTGTGATATGGCAAATTTTATTCAAATAAACATAATATTTCAGATTAAATTAGTATTGTATATGAGGAATAAAGATGTTACCTTAAGTTCTTCAAAGCTATGCTGATTTTGTTTTTTCTGTTGCGCTGTCTCTTTTGCTTGTAAGAGGATTTTGCTTTGCATTTAGGTGGCCCTCCACTTTGCTTACTTGTATTGGGTTTACTTGCAGTGGACGCAGTTGCATGAGGCTTACTTGTCTTAGATTTACCGGCAGTAGATTTTGTAGGACCTTTAGCAGTTGTATTTTTAGACTTTGGAGGTGAGACTTGAAAAGAAGAAGTGCTTGGGCCACAACTGAGAGGTATAGTTGATGCTTTTGATTGGAGAGGTCCAAGCGAAGCTCGAATAGTAACCTATAAAAACAAAGGTAATATATTTTTAGAAAATCAGTCATCACATTAATATTAAAAATATCACTGTCAGCCCTCACAAAAAAAAAAATCTCACAGTGTGTCAAACACCATTTTTTGAGTCAAGGTCTTACTCTGTCACCCAGAGTGCATTGGCATGATAATGGCTCACTGCAGTCTCAATCTCCTGGTCTCATGCGATCCTTCTGCCTCAGCCTCCCAAGTAGCTGAGACTACAGGCATGTGCCACCAGGCTTGGCTAATTTTTTATTTTTTTGGACAGACAAGGTCTCATTATGTTGCCCAGTCTGGTCTCAGACTCCTGGGCTCAAGCAATTCTCCCGCCTTAGGCTCCCAAAGTGCTGGGGTTACAGGCATGAGCCACGGTACCTGGCCTTCAAAACCAAATTTTAAGAGGTAAAACTGTAAGACTCTGAGAAGAAAATATAGTAGTAAATCCTTGTGACCATGAGTTAGGCAATGGTTTCTTAAATATGACACCTAAAGCATAAGGAACCAAAGATAAAATACATGAATAAGCATTCCTTTAAAGAAGATATATAAATGGTCAATAAACACATGTTGCTAAGAATGTACAATGGTGCAGTCATATTGAAAAAGTTTGGCTGTTTCTCAAATTATTAAAGACAAGAGTTACCATATAAGGGTCATTGCCTTGCTAGACTCTGGTGTGGCCATGTGCTCTTTGAGCTACGGCTGTTGCCATGCTTCCTGGCTTTGGCCCCCTACCCACCTTGGGGAGGTGAATCTTTTCTTTCTCTCTCTCTCTCTAATTTACTTTTAAAATAAACGATGTTTTATAATCTAAAAAAAAAGTTACCATATAACTCAGCAATTTCACTCCTAGGTATACACCCAAGCTACGGTGTAATGAAAACATATGTCCACACAAAAATGAGTACTGATGAATGGATAAATAAAATGTGAACTATCCATGTAATGGAGTATTATTACACCATAGAAAGGAAAGTAGTACTGAAACATGGTACAATACAGGTGCACCTACAAAACATTATGTCAAGCCAAAGTAACCAGTACTTAAGGATCACACATTGTATGATTCCATTAATATGAAATGTCCAGAAAAGGAAAATCTATAGGGGCTAAAAGGAGATTAAAGTTTACACACAGCTGGTGAAAGGGTAATAAAGAGTAAATGCTAATGGGCACAAAGTTTCTTTGGGGGTGATAAAAATGTTCTAAAATTGACTGTGGTGATGCTTGCACAACTCTGTGAATATGCTAAAAACCATTGAATTGTACATTTTAAATGAGTGAAATGTATGATATATGAATTATACCTCAATAAAGCTGTTACAAAAAACACTGCAATACAAAAACTTAAACATCATTATTTTGCAAACAGCAAACTCTAATCAGGAAAGTATATCACTTATTCTAAATGGTCAGACCCATTAAACGAGATTTATCTTGATATTTACTGTTATATTATAGCTTTCTATTGATAGCAGTTTTATGTTAAACAGATGTTACTGGATAATTAGGAGTTAGTGCAAATTACTTGAATATCAAAAGAGTATATTCCATAGCTATTTTAATGCTATGATATAACTAAAAGGCCTTCAGAAATATAGAGGTCAAAATTTAAATCTCAGAGCCTGAAATAATAACTCTGGAAAGGCCTGCATTATCCTTTGGTAACTATAAAACAGATTTCCAGTAAATGTGACCTTCTCTTTCTGGGAGTTCATTGGGCATGATTTCTGCTTCCAAGGTTGTGGTGGAGATTATAGCAATTCATCATAAGCATGGAGATTAAAATAATGCTCAGAATTTTCTTAATGGTAGCTAATACAAAATTTATCATTTAGTATTTGAAAAAAGAATATGTTTGATTATATCTACTGGCTAATAATGGAAAATGCAGTCACCTACTAACATTCTCTTTAATTCTTTGACTATGTTTCCTCACCATGTACTGGAGGAGCAGCCTCTGTGAAGTCCTATGAAATACATGTGGTTTGGTATCATACAGAAGTACTGGAGTAGGTGTCAAAAGATGAAGTTAAATCTCATCACTAGTCGGGCTCGGTGGCACAGTCTGTAATCCCAAGGTTTGGGAGGCTGAGGTGAGTGGATTGCCTGAGCCTGCGGGTTCAAGACCTGCCTGGGCAACTTGGCGAGACCTCATCTCTACAATAAATAAAAAATTAGCCGGGTATGGTAGTGCGCGCCTGTAGTTCCAGCTACTTGGAAGGCTGAGGCGGAAAGATTGCTGGAGCCCAGCAGGTCGAGGCTGCGGTGGCCGGGAGCGGCCACTGCACTCCAGTCTGGGCGACAGAGTGAGACTCCATCTCAAAAAAACAAAACAAAACAAAACAAAAAATCTCATCACTACCTTTTCCTAGCCATGTGACCTTGAGTAAGGAATTTATCCTAAGCCTCTTCATCTGTAATATGGGGCTAATACCTGCCTTGACTACTTCATTGAATTGCCAAATGAATTAGAAAATAAAATAAAATGTATAAAAAACACACCGAAAGCTTAATTCTTTTTTTTTTTAGATGAGGTCTTGCCAAGTTGCCCACGCTGGTCTTGAACCCGGAAAGCTTAATTATAATGTGCTATAAGACATATAGTATCAGGCGGGGTGCAGTATCTCAAGCCTGTAATCACTGAGGCGAGAGGATTGCCTTAAGCCCAGGGGTTCGAGACCAGCTTAAGTAACTTGGTGCGACCTTGTCTCTACAATAAATAAAAAAAGTAGCCGGGCATGGTGGCTTGAGCCTGTAGTTCCAGCTACTTGGAAGGCCGAGGTGGAAAGATTGCCTGAGCCCAGGCAGGTCAAGGCTGTGGTGGCCATGAGTGTGCCACTGCACTCCAGCCTGGGCAACAGAGTGAGACTCCAACTCAAAAAAAAAAGACATATAGTATCATTACTATCATTACTATTGCCATCTTATTAATAAGGGAAGATATGAGAGAGGAATGTAATGCCTTCATTAGTATTCTCCATGTCTAGTCCTAACATGGAATGAATGGATTGCAGTGAAGGGCACTGGATAGTTTCTCTCACTCTAGATGTCCAAGTCATTGTTTTACATTATTTTTGTTCATTCGAACTGCAGACATACATTCAATGGTGTGTACTCAAAACCAAATACAGGCTGAGCATGGTGGCTCATGTCTATAATACCAGTACTTTGGGAGTTCATGGTGGAAGAACTGCTTGAGCCCAGTAGTCCGAGACCAGCTGGGCAACAAAGCAAGACCTTGTCTCTATTTAAAAAAAAAACTTGTTGGGCATGGTGGTGTGTGCCTATAGTCCTAGCTACCGGGGAGACTGAGGCAGAAGGAGCACCTGAGCCCATGAGGTTGAAGCTGCGGTGAGCTGTGATTGTGCCACTGCACTTTAGTCTAGTGTGACAGAGTGAGACCCTGTTTCAAAATAATAAATAACATTTGGGGATTATTCCATTTTGAATTATCTATTCCTTCACTGGAAAAAATATTCAAGAGCTAACTTTATATAAAGAAGTCAGAGAAACCATATGTATATGAGGCCAAGAGGAAGAAGAAAATTTGTAGTCACACATGTGCTTGCTTGCTAAAAACAGAAATGCTATTCAGGAGCAGAATTGCTTCTCTGAGAGCCGATTCAGTAAAACCAATTTCAACAAACCTATGCCATTCAAAGCACCATGACGGATGCTGGGAACACAAAGATAAATTAAACATGATTCCTGATCTCAAACACCTTTAAGTCTAGCAGCTGAAATAGACATATACACTGCTAACTGAAATAGCTCAAAGACAGCCCACAGAACACTGAAATAACCCGCTGACTCAGTGTACAGTCAATCTAGTTGCACTAGAAATACCGCTCCAACAAAGCACATGTCAATAAACTCAAAAAACAATGGTTACAAGTTTTCCTTTCCAAGCATAAGAATGATAAAACCTAAAATTAAGGTCTTAAAAATAACCATAAATCAACTTTATTATATTCAATAGATAAAACCAGGTAGCAGTTTATTTCTATTAGAATACAAAATGTTAAAATATAACATTTAAACTCACTTTTGGGGTACATGTCATATTTTTATATAAGCATACAATATGTAATGACCAAATCAGGATGATTACAGTATCCACTACCTCAAGCATTTATCATTCCTTTTGTGTTAGAAACATTTCAATTCTATTTTATTAGTTATTTTGAAATATACAATAAATTACTGTTAACTGTAATTGCCCTATTGTGCTAACACTGGATCTTATTCCTTCTATCCATAATAATAAAAAATTCAAAAATCTCACTTTTGTTCCAGAAGGCAATCCTTCTAGTTCTTTAGGTTTTATAAATGTACGATGCTGTGTCTTATGATCCATTTTCTCCTTGCAAGTCAAAAACTGTAGTCTGCATTTTGTGCAACGATGAATTCCTTTTTTCTGTTTAAAGAAAATGTTAGAAATGGTAACTTCTACCACCACAAATCCTGGGACCTGAAATTGCTCTTAATTCTAATATATAAATATTTTTTAAACCAGTATTTTACCATTTCCCACCATAGGTAATACCAAAATATTATTTCATTTTTAAAAGCATTTCTTGCATTTATATTTGAGTCCTAAAAGAATTGGTTACCATATAAACACCCAACATGAAAAACCGTATCAATTAGGTTTTAATTAGAAAGTTCTATATGGATTGGAGAAGCATAAGTAAGAACGGATCCTACAAAGAGGGGCAAAACTATGGAGTTTGCAGCAAATTGGACAGATTTAGAGTCCATCATACTCAGTGATCTGTCACAGAAACAAATAACTGAATACCACATGTTCTATTCATAAGTGGGTCCTGAACCTTTATCACAAGACTGCAAGAGGGACTGGCAGTAGCAGGACACTGCAGGGCTGTGGTGGGTGGGTGGGGTGGGGGTTGCTGGTGGCGGACGGGGAACATAACATCACTAAGGGTACCTGATCCTAAACCAGGGGAAGTGAGGACCAGTTGGAAGCCCAAACTCCACCTGCACGTAGACTACTTATGTACCTAATCCTGACTTGTACCCCACGTCTCTATAATAAAATAAAGTAAAAAAGAAATAACGGATCCCAGTCTGTTTGAGAACCCCTTGATTGAGTCCCTTCTCAAACCCAGTCCTGTGATTTTATCGATGGGAAATAGGACCTAAGAGAAATTTAAGTCACTTGCCCATAGCTGGTTAGTGTTGTTTCTACTATATATCATCAACTGCAATCTTTGTTCTATGCTCTCAATTAAAAATATATTTTACATTTACATATAAATTTGGAACACACAAACAAAAAATGTTTTCTTTAAAGATGTATCTCCACAAGTGCATCACTATTTGATATAAAACACAATCATTTAGGAAAACTCAATGAGGTAATGTACACGGAAGTATCTAGCATGGTTACTGGTGCACAGTGGGCATTTGATGAATAAAAGTTACTTACAAAGTTCAAAGCAATAAAAAAACATAATGAGTCTGTATTACTAATTTTAGTTTCAACTTCACACTATTTTGGAAGTGTGGTGCATTGGATCATATCATAAGTATTGTCAACATAAATAGATTTACCGATACGTGCTTGAGAGACGGGGAAAGAGAGGAAAAGTCAGCCAAAACCAGACAGCAAATTAACAGGATAGACTGAAAATTCCCTCAGAATAGTTCCCAGAAATCTTTTCTCTACCTATACCTATACCTCATCCAGTTTCATGTCTTTATTTATTTATTTATTTTTGAGTTGGAATCTCACACTGTCACCCAGGCTGGAGTACAGTGGCATGCTGCTCATGGCTACCACAGCTTCGACCCACTGGGCTCAGGTGATCCTTTCTCCTCAGTTTTCCAAGCAGCTGGAATTACAGGCATGCACCACCATGCCCAGGTAATTTTTTGATTTATTGTAGAGATGAGGTCTTGCCAAGTTGCCCAGGTTGGTCTCGAACCCGTGGGCTCAGGCAATCCTCTCACCTCGGCCTCCCAAAGTGCTGGGATTATAGGCGTGAGCCAGCGCGCCTGGCCGGTTTCATGGCTTTAAATAGCATCCACCCAACTACCTACTGAACATCTCTAATAGGCATTTCAAATCAACATAGACAAAGTCAAACTCTAGATAACACTCTACATTTAACCCATTAATAAAACCCATCAGCAATATGTTAAAGAAACATTTATAATCTTTCCGTTTCTCATCACTTCCAACCACCGCTACCATACACATATCTAAGCCACTTACAAGAACTCTTGGAATAGTTTCCTGGCCTCTTTCTATTTCTACCCTTCTTTCCCCCATGGTCTATTCTTCCCATAGCTGGCAGGGTGATCTTAAAAGGTTGCAGATATGTATTTTTTTAATTTTTATTTTAAAGATGTGGGGTACAAAGGCTGCAGATCTTTCACATGCTTAATCCCTCCCACGGCTTTCCATAACCTCGAGGATCCTGACTCTGGCTTACAAGGCCCTACGTGATCTGGCTTGTATTCTACTGCTACAATCTCATCTCCGACTACTCTTTCTCCTACTTGTTTACTGTTGTTCCAGCCACACTGGCCTCCTTGCTGTTCTTTGTACATCCGAGGCATATGTTCACCTCACTACCTGCTTACTTTTCCCTCTGCCTGAAATATTCTCTCCCAGACAGCCACATGACTTACTCCTTTATTCCCTTTGGAGAGGCCCTCCTTGACTACCCTATATAAAAAAACAGAAAAGACTTCTTTACCTGAGCTCTGGCACTCCCTATCTATCTGTATTTTCTTCCCAAGGTACTTACCATGAGCTGGCATACATATATACATTCGGACATCAATACACGCCACACATACACACTACCCTCCTCTATCATAATGCAAATTCCAGAGGACACAAATTTTGCTTTGCTTACTTCTATATTCCCTATACCTAAAACAGTCCTTGGCATACATTAGGCACTCAATAAATATGTGTTCAATAAATAGTGAGGCAGACAGCAAGAGACTGGCAGAGTATACATGAGTAGCAGGCACAATTTAGCTAGTTCAAAATGTCTGCCACTTCATTCAATGAGTATTTATTTGTCTAGAACCCTTAGGTGGGAGACATCAATCTACTATTCTCTTAACTAGACTCAAGCCTTGCACATCTCTCATATGCATGTATGCCTGCAATGAACTAGGATGAAGTATGATGATGATACAGCATATATAGAGAGAGATATATATATACACACATACACATATATATTTTAATTTATATTTACAACGTATGGTATTTTGGAATTAGGATTTTTTTTAAATTTTATTTTATTATAAAAATGTGGGGTACAAGTCAGAATTAGGTACATAAGTAATATATGTGCAGGTGAAGTGTGGGCCTCCAACTAGTCCTCACTTCCCCTGGTTTAGGATCAGGTACCCTTTGTGTTGTTAATAACACAATGTTCAACCAAATAAACACTGATTTGTTTCAGGGGTACAGAAAAAGTTGTCTCTGCTGAACTTTTTGACAAGTATACTTGACTGTAATTTCTGCCTTTAGACCTAATGTCTGTGTAGAATATGAGTCTGTGGTAAAAGCTTAAGCAATTTTATGCTCTGCCATTTATGAGGGAATGTGACATGGGCAAGTTATCTACTCTCTACAGTTTTGTTTCCTCATCTCCAAAATAAAAACAATCATATACCTGCTTCATAGAGTGCTTATAAGTATTAAACAAGATAGTGCACATAAAAGCACCAGTGGCAGACAAATGGCAAGCGATTCGTATATGTTAACTGCTTATTGTTATTATTAAAGAGCTAATGAGAGTATTAAACATATCTGTAATCTTTCTTTTTTTTTTAATTAGTTGGATAAAAAAAATTACCCCAAGTTTGATTTCAATTGTACGGGGCCGCCCCATCAACCAACAACATCAGGGCAACCGCCAAACATACAACAAAACCATACC
>CAUYQG010208923.1:0-18921 GCA_963574415.1 Tarsius wallacei
GCTGACCATGTTCTATTTTTTGATCTGGGCACTAATTATGTGGGTGTGCTAAGTTTATACATATCTATCAAATTGTATACTCACAACTTATGCATTTTTCTGTACATATGTTATACTTCAATAAAAAGTTAGAAAATAAAATATTTTTGTTTATGAATAGAGAGCATTTCAAGTGAAGCAAACTCTAAATATCCAACCACAGAGTATATTTCTAGTTACTTCACTCATGAAAACATTATTTTCTTGAATGGAAAATTCTTCAACTTCATTTGCTGATCAGAATAGCCCTAAAATATCAGTTTGGGTCTTCTGAGAAGCATGTTCTAAGATGGGATTAGATGTGCAAGAGATTTATCAGGAGAAATTCCTTTGAAGGATAAAGTGGGGAGGGGACAATGGGGAGAGAGTTCAGGCCAAAACGAAGGTCTGACACCTTTGAAAGGAAAGAGGGAAGAATAGAGGATTGAGGTAGAAAAACTTTTAGGCCATAGCACAGTCCCGAGAAAATCTCAGACAGGTTGATGGGGAGTTCTTGGGTAAGTATTACCTAGTAGAGAAATACTGCATTTGGCAGAAACAGCGCTATTCCAGTATTCCTGCCATGCTCTGTCATAGCAGGGAGCAGCCCAGAGAAAATGTGACCTTGATTTAAATACACTGGTGAATTAAAAGGTGTGGCAATTTGAGGCTGTCAGTCAAACGTACTTCCAGCAGTAGGTCTTCTTGAGAGAGATCTGGGCAGTGCATACTCATGTCCACCACACCTAGGTGTGCAGTGATGCTCATGAGATGAGGGCTGGCTATAGCTTGCTCCATATAGAATTGTTATCTAGCATGTTACAGACATCAAGATTAATGTACTCCAGCTTATTTCTCTACTGCTTAATAAAGAAGAAAGACGGAGGAACAAAATGCAGCAAACATCACATAAGCGTGGTTGTTTCCAAGGCTTGCTGGGAAATAAAGAGGACTTAAAAGAAAAGCAAATGATTTTGTGTTGCATTTAAAACCACTTTCTAGAGACTATTACTTGAGCTACTTGAATAATAAAAATGACTTATTACATTCTATGAGGTCATAGCACAAAATAATGTGAATGTTGTGATCCTGGAGTTTTGACTCCCCTTTCGTTCTTTCTCAAGAATGATAAGCTAGTGGTTTGAATTAGTGACACTTTTCTGAGAACATTTGGGTTAATTTTTTCATCCATCCAATCATCTATACCTAGAAACAAAAGACAGTGCTAGGCTACAAAGGAGCCTGAACATATTGACAAAATTGCTGACTTCAATATGACACCTTTTCCTTGGCTAGTTGTTGGAGTATCAACTATTTCTCCTGCAGGCCACTACCACAAATCTTCACAGTTCAAGATAAAACAGAAGTGTTCATCTGACCGTTCCTTAATAATGGAGAGTATTAACTTATGCAACACATATAGTCCTAAAAAATGGGTGCACTTCTGATCCAGACAAGATGATGTAGGCTCATTTCTCTCTGCTATTCCCTAATAAGTACAACTATAAACACTGCAACAAAAGGCAACCAAAGAAGAACTCTGAAAAGTGGTAAGAGGAATAAAAGGAAACTTCCTTAACCTGATAAAGAACATACATGAAAAACTCACAGCTAGCATCATACTTGATGGAGAAAGATTGAACGCTTTTGTCCTACTATTGAGAACAAGGCACCAGAAATTCAAACCATTGCAATTAAAGAAAAAAAAGAAATAAAAGGCATACAGTTTGGGCAGGAAAAAATAAAATATTCATATTTTTAGATGAAATGATTGACTACTTAGAAAATCCCAATCTACAAAAAACTTTTAGAACTAATAAGTAAGTTCAGCAAGATGACAGAATTCAAGATCTCCTCTTAAAATCGACTGCGTTTCCATATGTTAACAGTGAACATGAGGAAACAAATTAAAAACACTATACTATTTACAATCATTCCAAAGAAAATTGAATGCTTCACTATAAATCTGACAAAACATATACAAAATCTGTCTGCTGAAAATTGCAAAACGCTGATGAAAGAAATCAAAGGAGACTTAAGTAAATGGGGGACAGACCATGTTCATAGATCAGAAGACTCAACATAGTAAACGTGTCAATTCTTCCCAAATTGATCTATAGGTTTAATGTAATTTTTATAAAAATCCCAGCAAAATTTTATATCCTTAGAAAATCTTATTCTAAAACTTATCTGGAAAGGAAAGGGCTCAGAATAGATAAAACAATTTTTGAAGAAGGAGAATAAAGCAGGAGGAGTCAATATAATCAGTATTAAGACTTACTATATAGCTACAGTAATCAAGACAGTTTGGTACTGATAGGAGGACAGACACAGATCAATGGAAGAGAATAGAGACTCCAGACATGGAATCACACTAGTATGGCCAATTGATTTTTGACAAAGGCATGGAAGCAATTTAGTAGAAGGATAGCCTTTCAATACATGGTGCCAGAACAGGGACCATTTAATAGAAGGAGTGAAAGAGATAATCAAGGATGGTGGTGGCCTGCAATTTATGCAGCATTCCTGTCAAGTTTTGAGATAGACCCCTTAAGGCAGGATGTTAGTGAATGAGAAACCAACTCCATTCCAGGTGCACAGCATCGTGAACATCGGAGATTGATGGGGAAACTTTAGTGAGTTGGGTTTGGTGGTGGAGCTACATTTCTCACGGAAGCCCTGAGAGCCATGCAGAGAATCAGATGCAAAAGTCTAATTCTAAGTATCGGGCCAATATGGGAAGAGGTCATAAAAACAATGGCTGGTGAATGCTGTGGCAGAGTAATTTTACAGTAGAAAGACCTGACAAACACTACCTCAACCAGCTGATCAAAGTTTTCATCAAGACAGATAAGTCACATTAATATGATGTGATAAAAATGGCACTTTTCCTCTATGTTCTTACTCTCTAAAATCCATGAACTCGTGTCTAACTAGAGGGAAAACATCATATAAACCCAAATTGAAAGATCTTCTATAAAATAACTTTCCAGTAATCTTAAAGACTGTCAGGGTTATCAAAAAATCAACAAAGTTTAGTAATTGCCACAGTCGAGAGAAGCCTAGGGTGACATCATGTCCATATAATGTATCCTGGAGGGGATCCTAGGACACCGAAAGGACAAGTGATAAACGTTCAAGAAATTGGAATAATGTACTTTAATTATAATATGCCAATACTGGCTTATTAGTTGGGACAAATATACCAAAGAAATATAAGATTTAGTAGTATCGGAACTGGATGTGGGTTTTAAGGGAACTCTTGGTACTACTTTGGCAACTTTTCTGCAAATCTAAAACTATTTTAAAATAAAAAGTTTATTAAAATAAATGAATGGCCTGCCAACTCCTTTTACCACTTGCAACTTATAGTAACAGAAACTTTGCCAGTTACATTGGAGAGTCTTGTTATGTACGAGTCAGAACAGACCCAACAGACCATGGACACATGGAGGGTGGTAGGAGATGCAGTGCAGGTTGTGGCATAGACCATTTGTGAAACTGACTGCCACATTGTCATTTGTTCATGAAATGCATGCAAGCTAGGTCAGACAGGATATATCTATGAGGGAACTAATCACTTCCAACAGTCAATGGGTTTGATGGCTGAGAAAGTCCTCAATAGCTTTTGTCCCAAAGACCATTGTAAAGATAGATCTTACACTCACCACAGTGCCAGGCACAAGGGCACCATGGATTTGGGCACTTGAGGATATTTATGGACCATTGTTTGTTGTCCTCTTTAACAATAAAGAATGTCTCAACATTTATTTAAGATCTGTTTTGAGGAATGTTCTAATTGGTAATGCTCATTAGTCCAGGGAAATTTTGTCAATTTTTCCTTTCTTATTCAGAGATCAATCTGGCTCATTTGTGAATGAACTTTCAGAAAAAGAAAAGGCAAGCCTGACACCTGGAAAGAAAAGGGGACTTGGCACGTGTAAAGGGGTGTGTGTGTGTGTGTGTGTGTGTGTGCGCGCGCGCGCGCGCGTGTGTGTGTGTCCAGTTCTTCTGTGTGCACCTCTCTTAGTCTCATTTTCCCTGTTAGAAGACTGGGCTGTGCAGAGCCATCTCTGAGCTATTCTATCCCTGGTCCTTTACATGCCAGTATCTCACTCACACACATGCCCTAGTTGACACAGGTATCCCATCCAGAAAGATACTTCCTCCCAAAGAAATCTGGGTGCATTTTCCACTTATCTGAAATCTTCTGCCTTATCATGTCATGCTCCTGACTCCAACTCTCTATCCTGGCTCTAATTTTTTTCTGGTCCTTCCTTGGTGACTTATATGAACTCTACTCTGTCTCATGCCGCCTGGCTTGGACAGGGCTTTCCGCTGATCTGGGCAAACACTGGTGGCCTCAGGTGACAGTCACATGACTCCAACTCCAAACCCACTCTGACAACATCCTCCCTCCACAAGGGAAAGCAGGAGGTGTCTGATGGTCATAATCCTTGTAGGACATGCAACTGTTCAAGCTCCTTAGGAGAAAGTGGCTACACACAAAGGTGGGAGAGATACTAAGGAGTTTCACAATTATTTGCTGCAGGCCTCCTACCTGAGGAGAACTCAAGTAGCTTCTGTGGAAGATGTTAAGTTACGAGTCCTGCCTCTAATATGCACAACTAAGTGAGAAAAACACTACATGAGGGAAAGTGGTAGCCATCTTTCACAACACTCCAACACTTAGTTGATTGCAATAAGCATATATTCTCATATTCACAAACGTATACGTCAAGTGAGGATTGGCTGGTCAAGCTTAAGGTAAGCTAGACAATTCTACTTCAGACTGCACAACTATTTGGGCTTGGGTCTTTGATATAGTTTGACTCCAATACTGGTCCGCATGTCTCTCATCCTTTTTAGACCAGTGGGGTACTTGGGCATGTTTTTCATTTTTGATAAAAGATTTACTAAAGGAGAAGGCAGAAACATGTGATATCCCTTAAAGTTTAGGCTCAGAACTGGCATACCATCATTTTTGCTCACGCTCTATTGGCAAAGAAAATTATATGGCTAAGACCAACATCAATGGAGTGGGAACAAGTACTCTACCTCTAGTGGAGCCACAAAGTCAAATGGATGGCAAAGAGCATGGGTATACAAACAAGTGAAGAATTCAAAGCATTAAAACCGTCTGCTGCAACCAGAAGTTGGGTGGAGTGTCCTTGTATAGACAATGACTCAAAGGAATAGCATTAGTCTGCAAGGGCTACTGTAACAAAGTGCCACAGACCAGATGGCTTAAATAACATAAATTCATTTCTTCACAGTTCTGGAAGCTGGAAGACCAAGATCAAGGTGTCTGAAGGGTTGGTTTATTCAGAGGCCTCTCTTTTTGGCTTGCAGATGACTGCCTTCTTACTGTGTCTTCACATGGTCATCTCTGGTCTGTGTGAATCTATGTCCTAATTTCCTCTTCTTATAAGGATCCCAGGCATATTGGTTTAAGCTCACCTTAATGACCTAATTTCAACTTAATCGCCTCTTTAAAGGTCTTATTTCCAAATGCGATCACATTCTAAGTTACTGGGTAAAGGCTAGGGCTTCAACATATGCATTTTGAGGGTGGGGACACAATTTAGCTTATAACAAAGATTATCTTCTAAGTAGGCTAAAGCACATTATAAGATAATTTATTGAGTTGATTATTACAAGGTAAAACACTTAGGGACAAGAAGTAGGAGGAATCCAAATGGTGTTAGGTAAATCAGACCACTTTGAGACAGCAGCTCAGTAAATGCCTCTATAACTATTGGAATATAGGTCTATTATGACAGATGACTAGGATTTCCCACCACATGAGCTCACCTGAGATGCCCATCACTGAAATAAATAAAATGAAATACAACAGAGAAATCAACCAGCTTTTGGCACAGAGGTCTTCCGTAAATTTTAATCCCATTGACCTCAAAATCAGTCTAGCTCAGGCCAAGCGTAGTGGTCATTTTGCCTTGGTCTGTAACTAAATTCATAAGGCCAATTACACAATTAAATATATATATACACACACACACATATATATATATATATTTACTTTGTTGTTAGAATTTTGCCATTCTCTCCACAATCTCCACTTCATTAATTCACCAATTGCAAGAGTGAAAAAGCACAGTGGGTTTGAAAACAAAAGAGAAAACATCCTCAAAAAGGTTTAGAGGCTCATGGCTGTAGATTCCCCTTATTTAACTTTTAAATGATTACAAACGCCTTTCAATAATGGATCTATTAATACTAAATTCATTACCAGAAAATCCATTATTAACCCTTAATTCACTGAAAGAAGAATTTCCCCTTAAAATGAAGGAAAGAGCTATTATCTCTTTTTTTTTTTTTTTTTTTTTGAGTTGGAGTCTCACGCTGTCGCCCAGACTGGAGTGCAGTGGCCGCTCCCGGCCACCACAGCCTTGACCAGCTGGGCTCCAGCGATCCTTTCTCTTCCCTCAGAAAACATTTAATCTATTTGTACACTGCCATTTTCTTCATGGCATTATCCCCATAAACTTGGACTAACATATTCCTGGTTTCACTTTCACTCTTGCCAAGTTTAACAACAAATTTAATGTTTATTTGTTGCTCTAATTCAAGCTCCGACATTCTCACAATGACACACAAAAAGATGCAACAGCAATAATGAACACCACTCAGCAAGACAATGCCACATGTCGACGTGTACACAGCTGTGGATACTGATATACCTAGGTTATGAAACCTTACTGAGTTGTTTGTACAATGATGCAAACGTAAGTGCACAGTGGCAAGTTCACAAACTTAACTGTCAAACCTCATATAATCTGGTGATAGTACCAGGTCTGCACTGGATACATTTACTTATTTCTTTTTACATCTCCATAGTATTCCTTATATGACTGTGTCATAGCTTATTTAATCAGTTCTGTATTAATTGACATGGGATTGTTCCCAATCTTTTTGCTGTTATAAACAATATTGGAATGAGTGACTTGTGATCCATCATTTTATGTCTGTGCAAGTGTATACTGCATCTATAGAGTAAATTCCAGAAGTGAGATTATTGGGCCAATGGGTAAATATATTGAAATTTTGATAGATATTGTCAGCTCTCTCTTCATCAGAGTTACCACTGTGTACGCCCCTTACCATTCCTACCTCCTAGCAATGTATGAAACTGCTTATGTCTTCACAGCATAGTGGGGAGTGAATATACTTAGAAACCTCACTTTGGTACTTAAAGTGCTCTGCACTCAAACTGTGTAACATATATGCTTGTTCTGACCATCTTCTTTAATGGTACAACTCCAGATAGCACCAGTTAAACTTTCTACTGGGTACAGCCTAATCTTTCTCCTAAATCTTTTAAATTGTAAAATACAACACACACATATAAAAGGGCATAAATCAACAATGCACAGCTTAATAAATTATTGTGAAATGAACACACATGAACCACAAGTCAGGTCAAACAGTGGAGCATTTCCAGCACTCCAGAAAGCCCTTGGCGTGTCCCTTCATACCCCCTAAAGAAGTCACTCTCCTGATTTTTAAAGTATCTAGTTCTTTGTGTTCTTTGACCTCCTGTGTACCTTAAGCCTTCAACATTCTAGTTCAGTTTTGCCTGACTTTGAACTTTATATAAATAGAATTATATTGTTTTCTGCCTTCTTTTGTATTTGAGTCATTTTTACTCAAATTTTATTAGTGAGGTTTATTCATATTGATGTACATAACTGTAGTTCATTTATTTTTTATTTTGCTTGTTATTTCATTGTATACATATGCTGCAATTTATCTATTCTATTCTTTTTTATAGTTTTATTATTTTTATTTTAAAGATGTGGGGTACAATTCAGGGTTGTAAGTGGTAACCGTACAGGTAAAGTTTGGGCCTCCCTTTGGTCCTCATTTTATCTGGTTTGCGATCAGGTACCTTTATTGATGTTGTATGCCCCCACTCCCCTGGCAGTTTCCCACTACTACCAATCCCTTTCTTATAGTATTGTGATAAGTGTTCAGGGTCTGCTTATGAGTGAGAACATGTGGTATTCTGTTCTTTCTTTCTGTTATAGATCACTGAGTATTATAGACTCTAAATTCATCCAAGATGCTCCATAGTTCATAACTTTTTCCTTCTTTATGACTGTGTAATATTCCATTATATATATGTGCCACATTTAAAAAATCCAGTCCACTTGTGATGGGCAGCATGGTTGCTTTCATGTTTTTGCTATTGTGAATAGTGCTGCAATAAACATGCATGTGCAGGTATCTTTTTCTTAGAATGATATGAGTTCCTCTGGGTATATTCCCAGAAGGGGGATTGGTGGGTCATATGGAAGGTCGATTTTCAGATCTTTTAGGAATTGCCACATTGTTTTCTACAGAGTTATTCTTGATGGACCTTTGAGTTAGTTACGATTTGGGACCACTACAAACAGTGCTGTTATTAATGTTTTTGCCCATGTCTCTGGTGCCCACATACACAATTTTTACTAGGTACACACCTGGGCTAGAATTTTTTTTTAGTTTTTATTTTATTATAGAAACATGGGGTACAGGGGAAGATTAACTACATAACACAACAAGGCTGCATGCAATGAAGTTTGGCCTTCTAACTGGCCCTCACTCCTCCTGGTAGTGGACCAGGTATCCTTTGTGTTGTCACGTGCTCCCCACCCTCTATTCTCTCTCCCTCCACTAGTAGTGCCCAGTGACTGTCGCGCCCTCCCTTATACTCACATGACTATTGTTCAGGGCCCACTCATGAGTAAGAGCATGTGGTATTCAGTTCTTTGTTACTGTGACAGATCACTTAGTATAATGGTCAATTGTTGAGTCATGTGTATGTGTGCTTTCTGTGTTAGCTGACTTGGATTGTGTTACAATAAAAATATCGAGAAAACCTATATGTTAAAAAGGTATTGTTTTAAAGTTTTATTTTTAAACACTTTAAAAAAGATAATTTCTTTAAAAAAATTATTTAATTTTAAATATGTGGGGTACAATTCAGTGTTATGTATATAAATGTTCATTATGCAGGTACCCTTGTATAACTTCATCCTTGTATCAAACTTTTGTTTTGCTCTTGGGTAGATGTACACCCCAGATTTTGTAAGCAAGGTTTTTGTGTATTGGCTATGACCCATAGGACATAGAAAGATGACTTTTCATATCTTTTAGGCATCTAGAGCAGAGGTTAGAAAACCAAAGCTCCACAATCTATTTTTAGAAATAAAATTTTATTGGAACAGAACCATACCCGTTCATTTACATATTGTCCATGGCTACTTTTCTGCTACAACTGCAGAACTGAATTATTGTGGCAGAGACTGTATGGTCCACAAAGTCCAAAAATATGTACTATCTGTTTGTATCAGTTACTGTCAAATGACCACCAGTATAGTGGCCTAAAATA
This sequence comes from Tarsius wallacei, assembly GCA_963574415.1. NCBI lineage: Eukaryota > Metazoa > Chordata > Mammalia > Primates > Tarsiidae > Tarsius > Tarsius wallacei. The sequence goes on from CAUYQG010208923.1 coordinate 9,413, forward strand.
ACACAAATTTATTATCTTACAGTTCTGTAGGTCAGAAGCCCAACAGGGTCTCACTGGGCTAAAATCAGTGTGTTGATAGGGCTTACATTCTTTTCTGGAAATTCTAGGGGAAAAACTGTTCTTTTCTAGCCTTTTCCAGCTCCTAGAGAACACCTGCAGTCCTTGGTTCATGACCGCTTCTTCCATCTTCAAAGCCAGCATGTTGCCTCAGTTTGACCATTCTTCCATAGCCCCATCTCCTTGTGACCACTGCTAGGAAAGTTTATTTGATTTTAAGAACTCATGCCATTAGATTGAGGTTACCTAGATAATCAAGAATAAAATCCCCTTAAGATTATTAACTTAATCACATCTTCAAAGTCATTTTGCCATGTAAGGTATCATATATACAGGTTCTGGGGACTAGGACATCAACATCTTCGAGGATCATTATTCTGCCTAGCACTCTTTACAGAAAATGTTTGCTAACTCATGATTAAAAATGAAAGGTTGACAAATTTCTGATTGGAATCTAATGTAGTCTAATAAGAATATAGTTTCTCATTTAAGAATTTGGCATTTCCATAATCCCTAGCTTCCCTCCCAAACCACCTAAAGTCATCTGGGAAAATGAGACAAGTGACAGGACCACATTATTGATACTCGAATGCTGTGGAGGAATTAAAATACAGACCAATCTCTTGATATCTCTCTCTTGCAAAATTCTGTCTTGTCTGACTTTCCCAATGGACTTAAATATTCTTTTCAGCATTAGACTCAGTCACAATCTTTCCCAATAGGCCAGCAAATCCTTACGCATCTTTTAGCATTCTGACAGGCATTAGCATTTTCCAACTCAGCTAAAAAAGGACCTTACTGAGATCACATTATAAAGCCCTATTAAATATAATGGGCAATATAAAGCAATCAAGAGCTACCTTTCCCATATTTACTGAACATATTAATAGTCTGTCAGCCTGTCGTAATCTTTCTCGTGCATTTTTTAGGAAACAATATTTAGGAAGTGCTATTTGCTTCTTCTTTTGCTCTTGCTTTTCAGCAATCACATACAATAATCAATTTGCTTCTTCCCTTCTGAATTCTACAATAACATACTTGCCACTGTGTTTGGTCCCAACTGTAATCCCTTATTATCAGATGTCAAAATGTTATTTTGTCCCACTTCCTTTAAGCCTTTAGCACTTTAAGCTGGGAATTCATTCAAATTTCACTTTAAATATTTTCTTGAGGATCTCATTTCTTTATTCATTATTTCAATCAGTATGTTTTGAATGACTTGTCAGCTCACCCCTAATGTCTCAATTGCTTTGATTTTTTCCCTTGAGGGGAAAGTTGTAAGTCATGAAGAAAAATGAAACGATTCCAATATTTTAGCCACCTGGTATTTATATATTCAGTTGGGATAGACAGTACATTTTAGAACAAGTTTCTGAAAGACTGCAAAATTAGGATTTCATGTTCTGTGTATATCTTTAAAAATCTCTAAGTGATTTTTTTCAGTCAAAACCTATAACAATAAATCTATTTTTTCTTCTTGTTATGTACAATTAAATAAGCACATCTTGAATTTAATCTATCTAAGTGTGCACAGTATAAATATTTCTGATTAAAAATTCCATATTAGAACAAACTCTTGTTATCTTATAAGACAACCCAAGAATGTTGTTTAACCAAGAAAATGTCAAGAAAGTCACTAGTGTGAAGCTAAAGGGCTTACCACTAAGGGTCTCTTCTGATTCGATATTTTGGCTGAATATGTAGTAGGCATGTATGTCAGTTCTGCACCTGACCTCGTACTGGTAGGGATCTATCTTAGAAACCCAAGTGATGCAGGTTGAGACAACCGGTATCAGCTGGGAGACCGTGATTACAGCTATAAGATGATGGCTGGGGGTGAGTTTTTTTTTGTAGAGACAGAGTCTCACTATGTTGCCTAGGCTGGTCTCAAACTCCTGGCCTCAAGCAATCCTCCTGCCTCAGCCTTCCAAAGTGTTGGGATTGTAGTCATGAGCTGCCACACCTGGCCAGCTTATTTCTTATTTGTGGTATGAGCCCATCAGAGGTCAACTGAGGCTCTGTTCTTTGTCACCACTGGAGCCAGGCTGAAGGGGAAGGCACCATGTAGAACATTGCAAATCACTATAGCAGAGGGAAAAGAGAACGTGGTAAAGCCTTCACTTGCCCTTAAAGCTACTACTCAGAAATTATATGTACCGCTTCTGCTCCTGTTTGTCATCCAAAGCAAATCACATGGCCACACATGACAGGAATACAGTTTTGAATTGAATATGAAGAAAATTTTTCTAAAAATTTGAATAAAGCAAGCCCCCCTCTGGATTATGGCCCACGAGGCCCTACATGATCTGGTCCTTGATCACCACTCCAATCATATCACATGCCATTCTTTCTTACCTCTCTTGGTTCTGGGCATGCCTGCCTTTCCAAGAGTGCCTAGAACACACCCGGCTCTTTTCTGCCTATACACTTTCTGTTTTCATTGCCTAGACGTTTCTTTCTTTGGCTTTTGTATAATTAGCTCTTTTTCTTTGGGCTCAGCTTTGACATCTCCACATGGAGGCCTTCCCTGACCATTTACTCTAAATGAACGCATAAACCCTCATCACTTATTTTCTCTCATAGTGCCTCCCATTTTAGTTTTAATGTCAATCATAAGCTGTGATTACTTTGTTTATTTATTATCAGACTCTTTCATCCAAATATAAGTTCCATATGGGCAGAAAACTTGTCTATCATATTCACCACTGAATCACTAGCACCTTGTACATACTAGGTGCTCAATACATGTTTGCTCAGTGAATAGTAAGTTCTGTTGTGGTTAGTTTTTATTATAAACAATTCAAGCATATACAAGAGTAGAGAGAATATCAAGATGAGCCTTGACGTCCCCATTACTGAGCTTCAGCAATTTTCAACTCATGCCAACCTTGTTTTATCTCTATTCCCACCCTCTTCTCTCTTCTTAAGTTATTTTGAAACAATCCAAGACATCATATCACTTCATCTACAAATATGTATCTCTAAAAGATAATTCTTTAAAAAAATAACCAAAATACGATTACTGCAACTTAAAGTATTAACAATATAAACACTTAGAGTTGTCCATGAATAGCACAAGCTGCCTCAGAAAGAAGCAAGAGCCTGGTTGTCTATATGCCAGACACCGATTTTGCAGTGAATCATACTGGTAAGGTCCCTGGATCTGATGCTCTGGGGAAAGTGCAGCAGTCAGAAATGTGAAATGAGGGTTTCTTCCCCACAGTGCTCCCCCACCTCTGTGTCTGAGGTCATCTGTGTGGACAGAGTTGCAAAGGTGTCATGGAGAGGATTTCTGCTTTGCCGGGGACTGGGCCCCCTTAGCACTTATGGATTCTTATTTTAATGCTAATTTTGCTTTCTTATGACCAATTCCTTATTTATGTCTCAAAATACTTTTTATGAAAAGCCATTTCCTCTTGCTTTTGTTTAGAGGAAGTGACGTGGATTTTTCTCACTTCTCTATGCCTTATGCCTTCTATTTACCAACCAAGTTACTAAGGTGTAGGTGGCCAGGGCTGCTCCTGCCCATACGCTGTCCCTGTGTAAATTAGGAAAAAGCACGCCTTGCTCCAGACAGAACCGCCCTGGATCAGGCTGCATGGCTTGGTGTGTAGACGACAGAGTTGGATTTCAGACCCTTCTTGTCCCCTCAACCAGGCATTCACCCTTGTGTGGTAAACAACCTCTACCATAGTACATGGCAGACCTTCAGGGGACTATTTGATCAAAGTGCTTTCCTGAGTGTTTTAGTTCTATGCAACTAATGTTGCCTGCTCCCAAACATAAGTAATCAAATAAAATCACTAAAATGCAAAGGTGAGAACTGACATATGATTTGTGACAGATGTCTGTTCCTCATTTGTCAAAATCCACTGCATGTGAGGAACAGTTAGTGAGATGGTAGTGTTATGAATATAAAGCGTGGTATTTTACAAAGGTCCCAATTCTACTGGCAGCCAACTATGTGAATTATTTCATAAAAGTGTGGTATGCCTGTCTCATTCTGATGCATTTCCAAAACATGATACATAGACAATAAATCCAAGGTTTATGAATTCACTTCCTGTCAAGAAGTATATGCCATTATAATGTCTGTTGTCATAGAAATAGTTGGGATTTTTCAGACATATGTAGCAACCTAAGTAGGTAGAAAATGTGTAGATGTGCTATACTTATTCTGTCCCCTAAAGTTTTTTTTCTAATTTTTCCAAATGGGGGAAAATCCATTGCAAGAATGAAAAATCCTAAATCATGTTCAAATAGCATATTTTCAGTTTGAGAAAGCTAGGGGTTATTTTCCCTATTCAAACAAGCAAATAAAAAAATAGTAGTTCTGTGTATCCAAAAGAGTAATTGAAGTTTCAGACTTCTGCTTACCTGGTATAGAATGCTTATGATGGGAAGGTGGAGGAGTGCTATGTGTCATTCTGCAGAGATGGTCAATTTAGTGTGCACTGTTCAATATGGCAGCCACTAGCCAAGTGTTGTTAGGGAGTTTGCAGAGTACAATGTGGCTAGTCCAAACCGAGACATGCTGTGAGAGTAAAGGACACGCAGATTTTGGAAACAATTGGTTACTCGTTGAAATTATATTTTAGATATATTGGACTAAATAAAGCGTGTCACTGAGATTAATTTTATTTGTTCCTTTTTACCTTTTATAACACGGTTACCAGAAAATTTTAAATTCTCTGTATGACTCACATATTTTTTTGGATGTGCTGATTTAGATATAAGCAATGCCAGCATGATCTAGAAATATCTGGCCAACTATGACAACCCAAACCTCATCCATTCTTGTGAACATTTTACGTTTGGCAGTCAGTTAGATTGCTGGCCAGGTTTTCCTCTGGGCAGACAGAGGCAAAAAGGAAGGTATTGTAGAGATTGTGGGACAGGGGGCACATGTGTCATAAGAACAGGTTTTGCAGTGGCATACTCACTAGGGGACTTGAAACAAACTTCAAGGAAACTCCCCTGTTTCTGCCCAGGTACTCATGGGTGTGTGATTGTCCCTAGGGGCTCTCTTAGTTTCTGTGGAGCATATCACATTATCTAAGACATTCAATTATTTGGAAGAGTTGTAAGATTTTGTCATTACATGGAATGATCTGCAGTGTGCATATGGGTCTTTTGTTTTATACAGATTTTTTGGACAGGAAAAGAATTAATCTAAGTCAAATGAATTTGGAAAAATCTAGCAAACTTTTGGTAGAGTCCTGGTCGGTATATTTTATTTCAATCCATTTTCTTTTTTCACATTATCTATAAAAGTCCAGATTTCTTTTATCAAGCCTATACGGTGTACATTTCCTTTTAAAGAAAAAAAAAGCTTGAAATTCCTAAGTGACACCTGTGTGTACTTGGATCCAGTTGCCATTCACATTTTCAGCAATTGCTAAATGCCCTTTGCATGTTGGGTACATTATTCACATAAACTTTATTTCTTACTACATTCTTGCAAGGTAGGTATTTTCATCCCATTTGAAAAATAAAGAAACTGTAATTCAAATGCTTATGCAACTTCCCCAAGGCCTCAACACTTCTAAGTAGTGAATAGACTGGGGGGATTTGAAAACAGGTTTGTCTGACTTCAAAGTCTAAGGTTTTTCCCTCAGAATCCATTGACTGACTCTTTTTCAAACATGCAGTAAGATTTGCTTTAGAGCCACAAATTCTACATGTAAACTGAAAACACAGGTCTGCTCTGAAGGTTCAGTTCTAGTTCAGATTCTGAGAGACCCTCAAAATGGAAGATTCAGCCGCCAAAGATAAAAAAGTGAGGAGGAACTCAAGAATAGGAGAAAAGAATTAAGGAGAAGAGGACTGTACTCAAAACATCAAACTCTTTGTCATTGGCCTGGAGACCCTGAGAGGATTATTTAATTTACTTGCATCTCACCACCATTACATGCCTCCTTTCTAGTGATGTAATGAGGACCAAATTAAATACTATATGAAAAGTACTTTGTAAGCTCTAAAATGTGCTGCAAATAAGGTATTATTAAAGGCAAATTTCATATTGCCCTTATTTTTAATATGAGGTGATATTTGCTTCCTTGTAAGTACATAGTAGTCAATTGAATAAAGAAAAGCTTATTTGTTTCTGTATATTTCAAAGAAAACAGACTTAAATTTCATTATCTAGAATGGTCATAAGACAGAATGAGTTTTAAACACTTTCCAGTGGTAATACTAAAAGTTCAGCGGCCAAAAACTAATGTTGTATGGCCAGAAAAGAGCTTAAGGTCACTCTGGTTCATATTTGGAACTATTCTTATTTATAAATGTATAGGACTTATTTGAATTAAACTACACAAGTTTTAATGACAGGCAAAAAAAATCATACCTGAATGAATCATAGAGACATATGATGTTCCTGGATGGGAAGATTTAATACTACAATAACATTGGTTCTATCAAAATTAATTGATAACCTTAACACAGTCCCAATCAAAATCCCCATGGGGCATTAGTAATAATTTAATACAATTATTTAAAATGTTATGTGGAAAAGTAAATGAGTAAAAATGGATAAATCTGAAAAAGAAAGAGTGATAAGTAGAGGGTTGGACTTTAGGGAAGATTCCTATCTTCCTATCTTGGTCCCAAGTCTTTGTCTTCCCCTGTATTCACACCTCTTGTCATGTAACTTTGCAGGTCTTCTAAAGGCCTCTTAAACTTGAGCTTAGCCATGTGATTTACTTTGGCCAATGGAATGCCAGCAGAAGTGGTGTGAGTCAGTTCTGAGCCTAGGCCTTATGAGGTCTCAAAGGCTCACTTTTTCTCTCGCACGTCTGCCATTGATCTAGGAAGAATCCACCCTGGCTATCCTGTTGGTTAGAGGAGGGCGATAGGCATGTGGAGCAGAGCCACTTCAGATGACTCATAGACCTGCAGTGAGAAGCCTACCTTTCCAGTCATCACAGCCTGAAACATACCCACCTAGATGATTTGAATCCCAGTCAATCTGCAGATGCCTGAGTGATAGTAAATGATTGTTGTTTTAACCCACTGAGATTTGGGTTTTTTTTTTTTTTTGACGAAGCAATAGCTAACTGATTGATAGGGTCTGAACACATATGAAAACCAGTCTAATGATACAGCCAGTATGAGATGGAGACAGCATTCAGATCTGGATCTGTTGTACTCCAAGACCACACCTTCCTCTTCTGAGGAAGTTAATTCATGGTTTGTGTCAAGGGGTGTATTACAGTCATTGTGCACTATATACAGGTCATTCCTAATATTGCTTAGTAATAAAACCAATAGACCTGTTCTGTCATGTGACCTGTAATACAAAGACCCTTGCTGAGAAAGGGGAATAGATGAAAAATCAGTCCATGTGCTCCAATCTTCCAAGACCATAAGTGGTTAATTTCCCTTATTAGAAATCAGTCCAAGGCATATGTGACATAATTAATCTTCTTTGTCATGAAACTCCCACTCCATTTTTTCTACATTGGACAGAAAATGTGCCCCCTAAAAACCACCTCCTTAGATGCTATCTTCTTCTCAAGAGGCCCTGAAGGTATTTTGGAAGCTGTAGACATGCTAGGGAGGGAAAATGTGCAATAACCCAGGCAATAATTCATGACTTATAAGGGCAAAGCTTTTTAGTTTGAAAAGAAAAAAATGGCTTCTATGTCAACGTTTGACACAGACGGCAAGAATCTTTCAGGAAGACTCCATTGTCAACTTCTCAACAACTGGTAATGACTCTTGGCTCCCACACTACACATTTCTGTGGCTGCGCAGCAGTATTTCAGCTTCTTTCAGTATCTCATAAGAATCACAGCTAATAAACTCCAACCGGCACCTGAAGGAAGGGGTGCTTGCCTCTGACTGTAATATACTGGGCTCCGCAGGACTTCAAGATTGAGGCGGATGCTCCTGTCTACCTTGCCTCAGTTTCTATCCCTGGGTGAAGATTAACCATGTGTGCTCTGGGAAAATCTGTTCCGAGTTTGCTTTAAAGTGTTTTGTATCCCTTTAAATCAACTGTTAAGTTCGACAGCCCACAAGCATAGGTTCCTTTTTCAGCAGGGAGAGCTCATATTCTTAGTTTTTATTTGATCCTTTTGTTTCCTGTGTCCTTACTTACCGACCTCATGCTTCCAATTTGTTCCTTCCAGAAGATGGAGCATGTATATCCATGAGAGAAGCCTGATAATTTTAAAGTTTAATGACAAGCCAAAACTAAATACGAGATTTATAGGGTACTTGGTTCTTAATACTTGAAAATAGTTTGTTCTTAGCTAAGGTTGGGTGTCAGATGCACAGTAACAAGGTAATGTGACATAAATTTTTATGGAATTTCAACAGAAAAAATGTTTTCTGTGTGTCCAGAGTCTTCCCCTTTGAACCTTTCATGTTAGTGTAACTTTATATCAGGATCTGAAAGTTTGTGTTCTTAGAAAATGCCTTGTGAAAATTCACAGCTTATTTTTTTTGAATAGGCTGTTTTAAAATATCAGTTTCTCCTCTTACCACGTCTTAGGAATGTGGAGATTGTTGCTGAATACTGGCGAAATGGAAGAGAGCAATACTTACTGACAGTATAATTAGAAAATCCTATGTGATAGATATCACAGTGTGGTGGTATTAGTGATTTTGGGGTAAACTTTCCCCTCAGTTTTAACCACGTTTCTCATTTCTCTCAAGATAAAACACGTTTATTAAGCTTACTTCCACATGCTTTCAAAGAGGTAAAAGAAACAAACAAAGGCCTCATGAAGACACATCCAATCATACATAATTATTATTTTTTAAAAGGCAAAAAAAGACCCCCAATTCCGCTAATGAGATTTTGACAACAAGCCTAAAGGGATCTAAATATTCCAGACTTACTGAATTCAACAATTCTAGGAGATAGTGGTGTTGTCGTTTCACATTTTAACATCTCTGAAGTCAGAATGCATCTTGTCAGCAGTGCCTTGCCATTGTCATCAGTGGGCATCATCTGCTCATGTGCAAACTTGACCTGAAGACCTTCAGTGCTTCCTTCAGGTAAGAATCTAGAAAACATAAGTATTAAAACCTGGAGAATGGGCGTCAGCTACTTGGAAGAGAATTCCAGAGATGCCAGTGAAGCACACTTCTGTGAAAGGCTGTATCATCACCTCTTTTTATGATACAGAGTACGATGCCATGTAGAAAGTCATGGGTATCTCTGATTTTGAGGTGGATTGATTCAGAAACTTCAGGCTGGCAGTTTCTTTCCTCCATGCCAGCTCTAGCATGTCATCCTTTTTTCCCTCTCTTTTCTCTCTAATAAACGTTGTTTAAAAAAAAAAAAGGAAACTTCAGGCTTAGACCTCTTAATGTATGTTCCAGAGTAGCATATGAAAAAAGTCTATCTCAACATAAGTCAAAATGAACTCATTCAATAAAGATAAGGTAAAAATTATAAGTGGTCAGAAAGTACTTTATCATTGTTTAGTTGGCAGTAT
>CAUYQG010208925.1:46-18448 GCA_963574415.1 Tarsius wallacei
GGCAGCTTGACAGTGACCTCAGTCGCTCCTTGACTTATGGAAACATCACCCCATCTCTGCCTGCACCCTTGCCGGTGTTCTCCCTGTGCGTGTCTGGGCACCCACACTTTCCCCTTCTATAAGGACTTGGATCATCGAGTCAGGGCCCACGCTACTCCAGGATGGCTTCATCCTAACTGAGCTAATTACTTCTCCAATGACAATCCAAAGAGCATCCCAGTATGAGATTCTGGGGGTTAGGATTTCTACATGTGAATCTGGGGGAAGGGGGCACAATTCAACCCACAATATTGGGTCACAAGGAAATTTCATATGGGCTCTCGGGCACAGTGTGGGAAACCGTGATGAAATATCCCTGAGAGTCTAAAAGGCAGAAGTACACTTGCTGAAAACGCCCTGGAAGTAGGTTCACTTTGGGTTTAGATACACATGATTGGTGAGTTGCTCATAGCTTATCAATGTGGGCTGTGGAAGGGGGGGGTGTGTTCCTGTCTGGGGTGGAGGGAACCATGGGGTCACTGTGGATGGGACCTGAGGTTCTCAAAGGGCAGGGGACAGGTTCAGCTCCCCGAGGGCATCTGCCACCGTCTGGAGGCATTTTGGTTGTCCCTGCTGGGTGAAGGCTCATGGCATCCGTGGGTGGAGGCCAGGGAGACCACCTAGCAGCCTGCACCACACAGGACCACCCCACAGCGAAGAATCTTCCCAGCCTACACACCAACATTGCAGAAGCTGAGAAATCCTGGAAGAGATGCCATGTCGGCCCCACCCCAAAGTTCCATCAACTGTGAAGTTAAAAAGGAGATGCAGTTTGGAGATCTGATAAAGGTGATGGCTGGAATTCCAATCTTATGAGCTCATTCACCCCAGCTGCCATGTCCAGTGAGGAACAGAACTGGCCCCCGCAGGAGGACTCTGCCCTGCAGGATGGCTCTCCTCTGTCTGCGAGAGCTGTGATCCACATCCTGGTCGTGTGATGTGTGGGTCAGCTGTTCACCCTGGAGCCAATTGCTCTGCTCATCCTTCTCAGTTTTCCTCTCTGTAAACTGGGGGCAGAGACGGTCACAAGCGCCCACCTTCACGGGCACGGTCTGCCTTCCAAGCATTCTGTGTCTGGAAACAACCCCTCGAGGCAGGTGTCGTGATTGTTCACTTTGCAGTCAGGGAGTCAGAGGCCTCGAGGTGGGTTGAGTCACTTGCTCAAGGTTCCCGGTTCCCGGGTGGCAGAACTGGGCTTTAAATCCCCACTGATCCCAAGAGTGGCACAGGCACCGCATGGCTTCCCAACTGGCATCCTTGGTCACTACAGCGTATGACCTGGGAAGGTGTAAAGAGCGATGTGAGTTAGGCACATTGGTCAGTGTGCCGGCTGCCCTCAGCAGGAGGGAATCGAGGCTGTCAAGAGAACACGAGGGTCACGACAGCTGAGCTGTGGCATCAACCCAGGTGCCCCTCAGTGGAAAATGGACAACAAACATCACACACACACACACACACACACACACACACACACACACACACACATGGGAATATGGCACAGCCATAGCAGGAGGAATTCTTGTCACAGCCTAGATGGACCTGCTAGACACCGTGCTAAGTGAGGTAAGCCAGGCACAGACAGACACACACCATATGAGCTCCCTCGTGTGTGGGATCTAAAATAGTCGAACCTGCAGAAGCAGAGAGGAAAAGGGTGGGCACCAGGGGCTAGGGTGTTGGTCAAAGTGTCCAGCAGTCCAGGTAGCGAGGCAGGTGTTTCCGAGATCGATGGTACAGCATTCTGGCTGTAGTTAGCAACACTGTTTTGTACACTTGAAACTTGCTGGGAGTGATCTCAGATGTTCTCTCCTCAAAGAGATGACGGTAAGGGGATGGATGTGTGACCTAGCCTGAGTTAACCATTCACAGTGCATGCATATGACATCACATTTACCCCGTGAATGCATACAATTGTAATTTGTCAAAGTTATTTTTGAATCTTATGGTGTTGGCATAAGAGACGAAAAGACAATCAGAACAGTTGAGAGTATGAAAGTGCAGCCCAATAAACTTTCCTTAAAAAAAGAGACTGTGAGACCAGATGTGGTGGCTCATGCCTGTAATCCCAGCACTTTGGGAGGCTGAGACGGGAGGATCACTTGAGGCCAGGAGTTTGAGAACAGCCTGGACAACATAACGAGACCTTGTCTCTACCAAAAAAAAAAAATTAGCTGGTCATGGTGGTGTGCACCTGTAGTTCCGGCTACTTGGGAGGCTGAGGCAGGAGAATTGCTTGAGCCCAGGAGGTTGAGGCTGCAATGAGCTATGATTGTACCACTGCACAACAGCCTGGGTGAGAGAGTGCACACACACCACACAGAGTGCTCTGCACACCAGACCTTGACGAGAGAGAGAGAGAGAGAGAGAGAGAGAGGATACTTGACAACCTCAATTTCATGTCCGAGTCAATACAGTGTTATAATAACATGTAATTTTATATTTCAGTAAGAAAAATTATTCCCTTGAAAGCTTCTAGGAATGGAGAACTATGGGTGTCCCCCAACCCAGCAGGTCAGAACCTTCCTGTCCACAGGTGGCTCAGATGCCTGCCTGGACTGGAGAGGCACTGCTGGACCTGCCCTCTGAAGGGGACACCTGTCCTCTGACCTCGCACTTGCTGTAGCGAGGTCAGGTTAATGGCATTTCTGCTCCCTCCCTGGGGCTCTCGGGCCCCCCTGTGGACTTTCACTTGGGCCCGGGTGGGTTGAGTCCCAATGCTGCCAACGTGCCCATGAGCCCTTGTCCTGGCTTGTGCAGAGGTAGGCTGCGCTGGTTCCCCTCTGTCACCGTCGCCATCTCCGTCACCATGAGAAAGAAGACATGCTTGTTCCATCTTGGGACATGTGACAGCCCTGCCCAGCAGCTGTGTTTGTTTGCAGAGAGAGGTGTGTCTGCTGGTGATCACAAAATATTATGATCCCATATGTCCAATCAACCGTAGCTGCGTGATATTTACTCTCGCATGTATCTGGGTGCTAATTGTTGCCTGTTATCAGGGTGTCATTCTCCCTGAGACAATGGGGGAGAGCTTGGATGGACACTCAGCTGAGAAACAGTGATGGCGGCCCAGAGGAAGCAGCTGCCCAGAGAAATCCGTACTGCCGTCCACGGTGGGGCAAGCAGGGTCACTCACCATTGTCATCACAGCAGCAGTATTGACAGTGAATACTCACCAAACCCTATTCCACGCTGGGCGCTGTCTTAGGCTTACATGGGCAGGTGTTTTCTTATTTCCCTCAGCAACCCAGTGAGATGGGTGCTATATTCATGCAGAAACTGAGTCACAGGAGCATGTTCTAAGCAACGCCCTAAAGCCAGCTGTTAAACGGGCAGAGGTGGAAATGGAAGAAAGACAGTTTGGCTCCAGGCTATGTCACAGTCCCTGGATGAAGGTAGGGTGTCCAGCAAGGGGACAGTATTGCCCACAGATAAGTTCAGGGAGCAAAGAGGATTTAAAAGTGTATTTTTTATCCATCTCCCCAGGCAGCCATGTTTGTTACCTATTATAATAAATTACTTCCAAGTCAGTGGCTTCAAACAACACCTGTTTGCTGTCTTGTGGTTTCTGTGGGTCAGGAGTCTGGGTGTGGTTGTCTGGGTCCTCTGCTCAGGGTCTCGCGTGAGTGTGCTGTCAAAGCGCCCCTGAGACTGCAGGCCTTCAGCAGGAGCCTCCACATCTGAGCTCACTCTAGGGCAGGATCTACTTCTGAGGTCATTCCTGCGGCCGCAGCAGGCCTGCTTTTCAGGCTGACGGGATGTGTCTGAGTGGCTCAGGCAGTTGTAGCAAAACGCCTCGGTGGCTCAAGCAGAAATGGGTCTTTCAGTACTGGGGCTGGGGCACTGAGGTCAGGTGTGGGCGGGGCTGGTGCCTCCCGAGGGTTTTGAGGGCTTCCGTTCTTCCCTCTCCCCTGGTGTCTTGGTTTGTGGGATCCTCTGGTGCTCCTTGGTGTGTGGAAGCATTACCCGACCTCTGCCCTCATCTTGCCATGATGTTTGCCATGTGCATCTGTGTCCACAATTCCCCTTTCTGTAAGGCAGGTCTTCTTGGGTAGAGCCCACCCTACTCCACATGGCCTTGTCTTAACCAATGATGCCTGCAAAAACCCTGTTTCCAAATAAAGGCACATCCTGGGGAGCCGGGTCAGGACTTTTACATGTGAATTTTGGGGTGCGACACGATTCAGGATGTGACCATGGTGTTAGGTCAGGAGACTGAGATGCATGGCCATGAGGGGCCTCCCTCAACCTGGACCTGGGGGCAGAGGCCCTGTGCACCCTCGTGGGTCCTGCTCTCTGGCCTTCCCCGTGTCCCGGCCTGACCCCTCCCCACCTCTCCCCTCCCTGGTCCTGTGGATAGTGTCACCTCCCGGGCTCCAAGCCTGTGCCTTGCTGTTGGGTTTGCCCGTAGGCGGGCACCCTCCTGAGATTGGAGGGGGCAACGTGGGGTGGGGTGTCTCTGTCCCCCGCTCTCCCTCTGGGTACGGCACCTCTGGCAGGCTGTACCTCCCCCCATCTCTCAGGCTGGGGGATGTGTGGCTTCCCCCATGGTTCACCTGAGTCCTGGGCACTCATAATGAACTTGAGCTCCACCCTTCCCAATGGTCTCTTTGTTAACTTTTCAAAACCCAGCTGGAGCCGTTGTCTGTCTCCAGCCTGCACGTGATGCACATGGCATCCTCAGTTCTGTCATCTATCCTGGATAAATGGGACGAGACATGTGATGCAGACAGTGAGAATGGGTGCCCAGTCCTGAGACCCCTCAGAACCTCCATGGCCCAGGTGCAAAGTCACCCCACGTAGCCGCATGAAGACAGGGCTTGGCCACGCCGCCCCTTGCCTTCCGCCTGCTGAGGAAGACATGTGTAGACGGAGCTCGGTGGATGCCGCCAGGGCAGGTCCACTGTGGCGTGACCAAGAAGGAACACAAAACTAAACAACGACTGTGCTGAAAGCCCAGAACCACTTGGAGCCGGGCCGGCGGCCTTGACTGGCGGCCTTGACCGGCAGCTGGAGTCTAACACACTGCCATGACTTCCGTTCATTTCCTCTGCTCTTCCCACAGGGGCAGAGGCTCACCTGCTGTCATGCGGTTGCCACAGCAACCCCACTTCCTTTGGACCATCCTCCACTGCATGGCAGTGAGCCCGGCGCATGGAGACGAGCTCCTGTGAGCTGCCCACGCCGGTGCCTTTTATGACGGTTGCTCAGTATGGAGCCAGATGACTATTCAGTTTTGCCAGACATGGGGTATTATTTTCAAGGTCTCACACAACCTCCCTCCCCTGGTGGGCACGACTGGCTCTCGCATGGGCAGCTTCTTTCCTTCGCTGTTGTATCTAGAAATCCTTCCAAGGTCAAAGTCATCAACACATCATAAAAATGCCTCCTGTACGTCAGAGGTGAGGCTGCCATTGAATAGCTGTCACCCACACCCCTACCCCCTCCAGACGGGCTTCTTACTAGATTTTGAGGCATTTCAATGGTTTGCTGGGAGATGGATATACCTACATGATGGTCAGTTACCAGACCATGTGCTTTTCTGTAATATAATCATATTTCTGCCCTTAAATGCAGTGGTGTGTGTCCAGGATTATATCTACGGCCCTGACTCCACCAAGTGGAATAAATAAACTTCAGAGGCTCAGATATAAACACCAAAGGCCATTTGGGTCCAGGACAGTGGAGGGTGTGGGATGTGAGAACCCGCTGCCCTCCTGACTGATGGCTGTCACAACCGAAAGTGAAATGGGCTTTTGGAAAATATTTCCTTTTTCCTGCTAGGGCTTCATGCAGAATCTGCGTGTTTACCAGAAGCAGTTCCCTGATGTTCTTAACAGAAGCAGAAGTCAACTTCACCAGCAGGAGCTGCCGTCAGGTGGCGATTCAGTGCCCGAATCTTGGATTTAGATTAAGGATTCAAATCCTAGCCCTGCCTTTGACTTTTCTGTGTAGTCTCAGCCAAGCCTCCTAACTCGCCTTGCCTCAATTTTCCTCCATAAAATGGAGACACTAATGGCGTCTACTGTGTAGTCCATTTGGGCTTCGAATAAATATATTTTTATAAGTGTTTAGAATAGCACATAAGTGAATTTAAATATTTATTAAATAAATGAATACAATGAATGTCTAGTATGCCTCTCAGCAGTGCCTCTCCCGACAACTCTGGTTTTTGGTCTGTATTCTTAAGCCTGAACGGCTGTCACTGAATTACAAGGGTGATGTTAGTGTAGTCACTCTGTGAGGACCGCGTACTATATCCATGTTTATATCCATGTTTATAACCACAAACAGATTTCATACCTGGCTCATTTCCTTTTTCTACATTTTTTGTTGGTTCTTGGGAGAATCACTAAAGATACCCGAATGATAGGAGAGAATGCTGATAATTTCTAGCATTTTTCTGGGCATTTACTATGTGCTAGGCATGTCAGCAAACACATCATCTGAATTATGCCATTTGAGCCCCAGGAAGACCTGCTGGGGCAGGTAAGCCTTGAGGAGACCGAAACTCCCAGGGGTTGTGAGTGACCTAAGATCTCACAGTCAGGGAGTTTTCTCACAGAAAACTGAAACCAGGATGGCTATGTCTGTTCCCAGAGTCCCCACTCTTTTCTTCTGTAAGTGCCTCCTCTTTTTGTCTATATTCAACTCACTGACTCCCAAGATCAGTGGGCTTTCAGACGGTCACTTGTTCTACCCCAGACTGGAGACACAGTTAGCCCTTAATACATGTTTGCCTGGCATATGAATATGTATTTATTTCTTTCATCCTTGGAATTTTTGCCATGACCCCCCCCATACATCTGGAGTTTTAAGTTCCCATACCTTCTCAATATGCTTGGAGCCCACCCCAGCTGCATGAGTTTAAGTACCGTTTCCTGACAGCTCCCCATTCTCACGAGGAGTTCAGGGAGAGAGAGTTTTCTGTTCAAGTCCAAGCAATGCCACGTGGTAGCCCCATGACCTATTTAACCCCTGCACTGAAGTTCCACATCTTGAGATGGGATAACAGTGATCATGTCTGTCTTACAGGATGATTGCAGATGTTAAAGGGAAGCTGTCAGAAAGGGGCGTTTGCCGTGTTCGTTATCACAATATTAATACTAGATTGTATAAAGCGCCTCCTTGCCATGGACTGTAGTCAGGTATACGTCTTTTGCCCCTTATTTTTCTCTGTGTTTTCCATGACTCCAAGATGATCCATAGCATGGACACTGAAACAACTGTGGCTGCAAAATGGAAAGGATGCTCGTGGTCAGCACCTCGGTCAGCGCCCAGGGCTCAGCAGCACTGAGGTCACACAACCTCCCTCTTCGGATTGGTGTTGATGATCAGTGCCGACAGAGGACTGACTGACACGGTCCTTTTCACCGCTGATGTGTCCATTCATTTTAATATTACACTGGCGGAACCAAGGACTTGATTTGTTATGAAAATGTGACCTTGCTACGTGCATTTCCAGTGCCAGGATTAGTGGTACTCATTTCCTTTCTTATCTCCTTGCCAGCAGCTTTTTAGGATATCATATTTGAGTAGCGTACTGTTTGGGAAAAGAGGCCTCTTGTGATCATGCTAGCTGCTATCTTTATTGGCATTATTATTTCCTGTTATGTTTTAGACAAATCTTGTCCTAACCCGCTTGCTGCTGCATAATTGTCTTGGAAAATACATTAGTGAATGATTTATAATTTTATTTACTTTTCAAGCCGCTTTTGGAAAGAAGAGATGGTTTGTGTTAAAAGTGTCCCTGCCTGTGTGGTTACCATAGCAAAGAAATGTGGCTGATTTTGGTTAAACTTGTCTACACGGCCCACGGCCCCCTGCCATGACTACCAAAATTGTTCCGGAGAATGTGAACATCATCAGTTCTCCACTAAAAGGCATGGAGTGGTTGATATTCTTTCATTTACCAGCAGTTCTCTTACTGACTTCATGTCACGGCTATGCCATAGTGTCCTGCTAGTGGACTTGTCTTTTAGATATCAAGCCAATTGTGAGCCGAAGCAACCCCTTATCCTGTCTAACCCAGTGCCTTGGAAACTACTTTCATGGTTTAATGATTCATGTAGTGAATGTGGGATCTGAAATTACTGGATGCTGCCTTGTCAGTTGAAATTGCTCTTTTTAAGCTCATAATTCATAATTTTCCACGAACATTGAGTGAAATGCCAGGTCCCTTGGTGTATGGGGGATTTATTGTGGGCATCCAATTCTTTAGGATATCTGGAAGGTCCCTTAGTAGAAAAAGAATTCTTTTACATGGAAATCTTAATTGATACTTGCTCTGGGTCTTTGCAGCTTTGAAGGGACCCATGAAATGCCAATATTTTGAGTCCCTGCTCAGTTTTCTCTGTCCCTATCTGGTCTTACCCAATTTGTGCATTTTCTTTTATCAAGAATGCCTACTTCTGCAAAGTGGACATAAGCAACTGGCCACTGGGCATGGTACCTCACCTGAAACTCACTACTGGACTAGCAGTCCTCACCAAAGTAATACAACAAGAAAAATAAAACAAGAGATATAGGAATAGGCAAGGAAGAACAAAGGTATCATTATTTACATTCTATTATTTTTTAAAATAACACACTAAGAAAAACTTGTTTATTTTTTGGATGGATATTTTCTTATGCAACATCCAATTGTCTGTAGTCATGTACACACAAGCAAAGATAGGACAGATGAAATGAGAAGCACCTTATGCATTAAATCATGGGAAACATTCTCTGGGGTCTCAGGGAGGTGGCACAGTTATAGAGATTGTTGGAGTTCTTACATTTATTTAGAAACTATTGTCAGGCCAGTCTTGGTGGCTCACGGCTGTAATCTCAGCACCTTGAGAGGCTGAGGCGGGAGGATCACTTGAACCCAGGAGTTCAAGACCAGCCTGGGCAACATAGCAAAACCTCATCTCTACAAAAAAACAAAAACAAAAACAAATTAGCCAAGCATGGCTAATTCCTGTAGTCCCAGCTACTAGGGAGGCTGAACTGGAAGGATAGCCTGAGCCCAGGAGGTGTGATTATGAGCCGTGATTGTGAGCTGTGATTGTGCCACTTTACTCTGGTCTGGGCAACAGAGAGAGACCCCAACTCAAAAACAAAAACAAAAATTTTAAAAGTTGATTGTCCTATTGTTTGCCCCTGGGATGTGCTTCAGATGCCAACTTGGCCCATAGATTAGAGGGTATATTTTTTTGGATTGGAAGGTACTTAATGTAGGGTCTGCTTTCCAGAAAATGATGAAATATTCACCAGCCCAGGGCTACATGTTTGAATGAGCCTGTCCTCCCCAATTGAATCAAATTGCATAAAATGCCTACATTTTTTGCATAAAAGGTCTACATTTCATACACGTTTCCTAGAACCACTTAATTAGGGGTGAAATAAAATTATTATTGTTAAGATGTGGAAGTTTTCATGGAGATATTTTTGCAGAATTATCTCACCGCACAGCTGCCAATCAGGAGTGGTTATCTCAGGAAGGTCTTACCTGATTAAAACAAAGTCCAAGGGTAACAAGGACATGACAGAGTCTCCCCCAGGAAATCCCAGAGATAGCATCTTGAGGCAGTTCTGTGAGAGTGATGGAGAGACAATCTGATAACACCTGGCAGTCTCACGAGCAGGGGAGATCACAGTCTTAGCTTCAGTGGTGAAAATGCAACAGAAGGCACTGGAGCAAAACCCAGGACTCATGAACTGGCCATTGCATTTTGCCTACAGAGACAGAACAAGGAGACTATTCCAGAAATGGTGGCAGTAGTGGGAGATGAGCAACTGAGGAGATGAGGAGGAAAATAAGGTGCCTCGGTTTACTTTGTTTTAGTTTATTTCATATCTCAGAGTCATGCCTGTGACTCTTGTTAAAATCCTGATTTCATGGCATGAGGGGAACAAGCCATGGATTTTTTGCCTCCTGTCACTTCTGGTCATGCTGTGAAGGAGAGTGGATTTGTCTCTGATGGGTTTTGGAGCAGGGCCAGTCATTGGAAGGTGGCCTGGGCAAGTCGTTCTGCTCAAGGCAGCCATGCTTAGGATGAACTCACTCTTTGGCCTTCCCAGGGAGGCCTGTGGTCATCGACAGTAAAACTGGAAGATACTCAGTGGGGAGGAAAGGGATGAAACAGTGGGATCAGGCCTTTCTTTGTAGAAAACTCCTGCTTGGAAGCTTAGATGAGTCTGTCTTAAGTATCAGACATTTCTCCAAGCCATCTCTATTGAGAATAAAAATGAGAGAATTCGGGGGCACAGGGATGAGCTTGAGCCATTTTCTGTGATGACGTCTTGCTCCGAGGTCCCCTGGTACCAGGACAGGGCTCCTGGGAGCTGACTGGGAACAGCCAAGGAGGCAGACGGGAGGCAGCCATACTGAGTGCTTCCCACTTCCTGGTTAACACGGAGCATAAGCCAGGCTTTCACACCCCTTGCAGCAGGGAGCGGTGTGGCCCCCATCCCAGGAGCAGCCCAGGACTGCTGCTGGTGGCTGTGTGACGTCCCAAGGCCTCAGGATGGAAACTCTTGGAAAACAATTTCTGCAGCTCATGTCAGCGTGAAAAGTAGACCTCCACTTAGCATTCTAAAGTGGATTATAAAATACGTTCGTGAGGAAACAGGCGCCTGTGATCTCTCTCTCATGACTGGAGACTATATTAATACACCAGGGATGTGTATTTGTAAACAGCTCACACAGCTGTAGCCAAGAGGTTGGTTTTTCCTATTATTTGGCTAGAAAACTAACTATACCAAGCAATATTCAAGAAACTCAATACTTGGAGAACTCTTTATGTGTGAATTCATGCATGCTTAGAAATTTTTTTATTGTCTTCAATATAAAGCATACTAGCTGTGCTGAGATTTGCCATGTTAGGTGAAAACATATGGGAGCATCTTTGTTCAAATAATATAATAGAAAAGATGCAAGCATAGACACATTTCGCAGTCTGCATTTCATTTCACACTCTTGGGGAAGTGGGAGCATAGGGAAGTCTTTCCATAATATGAGACATGTAACAGCAACGATAAGTAGCACTCCTCATCCTCAGTGTTGGGGAGGCAATAGGGAGTGGGGAGAGGCTATGGTGAATTGGAGCATGGGTGCCTGCGTCACGGGGCTGGTCTCCTCACCCCGACAAGTGTGATTCCAGGGAAAAAGCCAGGGTCGCCAGCACTTCCAGCGTTCAGAAGAAGCTGGGAATTCAGAATTTCCATGTGGATGGTTTTGATTTTGAAGTATTAGCAGACAAAACATTTAAAATGAATGAAACAGTTTTTAAAAATCACTGCATGGACAGATACAGTCACGTTCAGCTGGTGTCAGCCAGTTTACCAGCCTTTCTGTGGACCCAGAAGACTTGGTTTTGCCCACAAGAGGGTTTCCCCTGAGCAGAGTAAAGTGATGGTCGTACCTTGGACTGAAGAATGTTGACAGAAAGAAACAAGTGGTGATTTCTGCAAGTGCTCAGTGGGGTCCCCAGAGTGACAGAAGGACAGGACTCTGCTCCACGAGGAGCATGAGTCGTGCCAAGCCTATGGCTGTGTGTCTCCTAGACTTTATTTCCTTCTTTCTTTCTTTTTTTCTCTTTCTCTTTCTCCTTCGTTCCCTCTTTCCTCCCTCCATTCCTTTCTCCCTTTCTTTCTGTCGTTCTCTCCTTTCTTTCTTCCTTTTTTTTTAAGCGTCAGGGTCTCACTCTGTCACCCAGACTGGAGTTCAGTGGCATGATCATGGCTCACCACAGTTTGACCTCCTGGTCTCAGGAGATCCTTCTGTTTCAACCTCCTGAGTAGCTGGGGCTATAGATTTGCGCCACCATGCCTGTCTAATTTTTAAATTTTTGTAGAGACGAGGTCTCACCATGTAGCCCAGACTGGTCTCGAACTCCTGGGCTCAAACGATCTCCCACCTCAGCCTCCCAAAGTGCTGGGATTACAGACGTGAGCCACCACGCCCAGCCCTCTTGGTTATTTCTTTATACAAGCTGTGTTTAAGTTTTTCTGGCTACTGTGCTGAGAATAAAATGAAGTCCTTTTTGATGAGTGAAATCCTGTGGCTTTCTGTTTTTCCATGATGTCATAAACCCAAGGAGGATGGTAGCATGGAAGACCACGTTTCTAACATCCGTGTAGAAATGCAGGCACCACCTCACATGCCCATGCTGGCAGTGAGCCAGGGACTGCTGGGCAGAGATGGACCTCGCTAGCTTGCAGGGAGGCCTCTCCGGGGAACTGCATTGTGGTCCCTCCGATCCTCCCCAGTGGGACTTTTGATGGTTGTTCTGAGTTGGGCTGGTTTCTGTCACGTCATCCTGGGTCTAGAGGTTCGTGTCTGATGGAAGCATAGTGTCAACCTCCAGCGTGGGCCATGGAGTCATTGCAAATTTGTGAGCAGCCATGTTACAGAAAGTAAAGAGAAAACAAGTGGAATTAATTTGAATAACGTATCTTTATTTAACCCAATATGTTCTAAATATGATCATTTCAATAGGAAATCGATATACAATTCTAAACACTTTTTTTTCTTGTTTTTGATATTGGAAACTTGAAAATCTCATGTTTCCTTTATGTGTAGGGCACACCTTGGTGGAGACAGGCTGTGTTTCAAGGCCCCAGCAGCTGCAAATCACCAGTTGCCCCTCATGGGACAGATGTGCCTCTGATTGGGAAATACTCTGGCATATACTATGCTCAACTTGTGCTTGGTATAAGGGGGTCTTTAGAGAAAGTTCTCCCTCTAAGGACCTTCTAGTCTTGTTTTAAAAAATATTTCAGGCCAGAAGCAGTGGTTCATGCTTATAATCCCAACACTTTGGGAGGCTGAGGCAAGACTGCCTGAACCCAGGAGTTTGAGACCAGCCTGGGCAGCATGGCAAGATTTTGCAATAAATAATAAAAAAAAATTAGCCAGGTGTGGTGGCACATGCATGTAGTCCCAGCTACTTGGGAGGCTGAGGAGGAAGGATCACCTGAGCCCAGCAGGTTGAGGCTATGGTGACTATGATTGTGCCACTGCACTCCAGCCTGGACCACGAAGTGAGACTCTGACTAAAAAAATAAATAAAAATGAAACAATTGGAAAACAATGCTAAATACAGTTTACTCCCAGTATAGGACAAATCTACTTCCAGGAGCTGGAGCATGGCACATGGCAGTTGGTATCTCTGTGTCTCTGTCCCCTTTTCCTTTTTCCAAGCAAGTAATTTGTAGTCGACTTTTTAAAATGCATTTTTCTCAGAGCGTGAGGAAACAGTTTCCAAAAGGAGACATGGCCGTACTTCTGGGCACAAACAATGTCAGGGGCTAGAAATCAATTTCAATAGGCAGATAATGGGTTTTTTTCCACCTAGAACAAGGATAGTTTAAAACTGTCGATGCTGGTGTTGGCAAGGGGGTGAGTAACCATCATTCTTATACCATGTTCATGGAAGAGTGAGCTGGGGCATCTTTCCAGAAGGCTGTTTAGCCTGACAGCCTCCCACAGAGCAGAGTATTGGAGGACAAACACGGTCCATGACAGTAAGAAGTAGCCAACACTGTCTTCTCAACTTATCAAAACCTGGGGGATGGGCAGGGCAAATTGCACTTCACACATGGAGAGGCTGTGCATCTGCCAGTCAGATCCGCCCCAATTCGCAAAGGTCCCACAGCCAACTTGCCAGATCCACAGAACTGTTGCCTTCACGGATTCATGAAGAATGCCAGCAGTGTAGACTGTGACTTTTCACTTAAAAGCATCATTATAAATCAATTTTGTTCCTACTTACGATAGAAAGACTACTTTTCCCATTTGTCAATTTGTAAAAATCCGTGGGACACCTGGGGCCTCATTGCTTTCCTGCACTGTCTCTGAGGCTGAACAGCTTTCAAGAAGTCAAGTTCATCCTGGAGCCCCAAGGCCACTGCTGCCCGGCTGTGGATGTTAGAATGTGGTTGTCATGCAGAGTGAGGCCCTTCAATAAGGACAGGTTTGTTCCTTGTTCCTGCCATAGTTCTTTGAGACCACAAAGCTCGGGCACCCTCCTCATCCACCATTCTCTTTTCTCAAATCTGGTTGGCTGGTTTCTTTTTCTTTTTTCTTTTGAGTTGGAGTCTCACTCTGTCGCCCAGATTGGAGTGCAGTGGCCGCTCCCGGCCACCGCAGCCTCGACCTGCTGGGCTCTGGCTATCCTTCCGCCTCAGCCTTCCAAGTAGCTGGAACTACAGGCACACGCTACCACACCCGGCTAATTTTTGACTTATTGTAGAGATGAGGTCTTGCCAAGTTGCCCAGGCAGGTCTCGAACCCGCGGGCTCAGGCAATCCACTCACCTCAGCCTTCCAAATGCATGGGATTACAGGCTGAGCCACCGAGCCTGGCTTGGCTTCTTTTTCTGCAGCAGGATGATGTGTTTTTAAAACCAAGGGATTAACCACATGCCTTGTGATAAAAGTCATGTCAAATTCTAAGAGGGTTAGAGAATTGGTGTTGGTTTGAGGTTCAGCACAAGTCTCTCGGGCTTGAATTGATCTCACGGAGAATGAGGATTTGTGGGGCCCATTGGGTTGACAGGAAGGGGAAGGAGGCTGGGGGAATACTCAGGACTTCCTCTGAAATTCCCAAGGAACTTACTAAGAATAAACACAATATCCGAATCCCAACAAGAGTTTCATATCAGAGAGAAAGATCCTGGGTCATCCTAAGAAGGAAAGTGCCGATATCCAAAGATATAAAAGATTTCAGGGGCCGGGTGCGGTGGCTTATGCCTGTAATCTCAGCACTTTGGAGGCTGAGGTGGGAGGATTGCTTGAGCCCAAGAGTTTGAGACCAGCCTAGGCAACATAGCGAGATCTCGTCTCTACAAAAAATAAAAAATTAACCAGGCATAGTGGTGCATACCTGTAATCCCAGCTACCCGGGAGGCTGAGGCGGGAGGATCTTCTGAGCCCAGGAGATGGAGGCTGCAGTGAGCCAGGATCCTGCTCCTGCATTCCAGCCTGGGCAACGGAGTGAGACCCCCCTTCTCCCCCTGCCAAAAAAAAATTTCATACAGCATCACTGTCATAGGGCAGCACTGTGACTATCACCACGAGCATTGGCGTGTGGTTGGCAACAGGCCTTGACACAGAGTCATGGCGTCTCCTACACCCTCCCTGATCCTGCATCTGCTCTGTCATCTTCAGACTAACAAGCCTGCAGTCACTTCCTGCTGCTTGTCCAGACCCCAAGCCCTGGCGTTCCCTAGGGCCTCTGCACATTCCAGTCACTCTGCCTCCCAGGACAGCCACACGGCTCCCTCCTGCCATCTACCTGTGTGACAGTCCCTGGCCGGCGTCCTGACCCTCTCTCCTTGCACTCACTCTGCATTGTCTTCTTCATAGGACATCTTGTGTCTTCCTAGCCAGGAGGAGTCCTTTGAGAGCACAGTTTGGCCATCTGTGTTTCACACTCAGGGCTTTGGACTCTGGTTGTGCAAAAAGCCACCTGGCCACCACTCAGCCCAATGGACGCCAGACCGGGTCTACCCGGGGGCATTTGCTTGTCTAGAGGGAAGCTTTGTTACTTGTTACTTGTCACTCTTGGCTCATAGCAGCTTTGTCCCCAAATAAACTCCCTCTTTTTCACATTGACTATAAGCTACATCCATCTTGACCATCCTGTACTTGGGTGGCTGCCTTTTTTTTAAATTTTAGATTCGGGGGGGTCCACGGGCAGGTTTGTGTATTGCATGAGGGTGAGGGTCAAGCTTCTAGTGAACCCATCACCCGAGTAGTGAACATGGCACTCAGTCGGTGGCTTTCCAACCCTTGCCCCTCCCTCTTCTCCCTCTCGGAGTCCCCAGTGCTGTCGTGCCATCCTATGCCCGTGTGTGCCCCATGCCTAGCTCTTGCCTGTAAGCGAGAACATGCGGTACTTGGTTTTCTGTTTCTACACTAATTCACTTAGGATGATGACCACCAGCTGCATCCATGGTGCTGCAAAGGATGTGATTTTGTTCTCTTTTATGATCGCATAGTATTCCATGATGTTCATGTACCACATTTTCTTTCTTTTTTTTTTTTGAGTTGGAGTCTCACTCTGTCATCCAGACTGGAGTGCAGTGGCCGCTCCCGGCCACCACAGCCTCAACCTGCTGGGCTCGGGTGATCCTTCCACCTCAGCCTTCCAAGTAGCTGGAGCTACAGGCGCGTGCTACCACGCCCGGCTAATTTTTGATTTATTGTAGAGATGAGGGCTCGCCAAGTTGCCCAGGCGGGTCTCGAACCCGCGGGCTCAGGCAATCCACTTACCTCGGCCCCCCAAAGCACGGGATTACAGGCTGAGCCACCGAGCCCAGCTCACATTTTCTTTATTCAGTCCACTATCAGTGGGAGGCTACAAGAGGGGAGTGTTGTCTAGTTCACACAACGCCATCCTGTGAGCCAGTGTGCCTAGTGAGTTTTCAGCCAGCCTTTGTCAGATGAGTGAATGGACACAATCACACAAATACAGTGTCAAAGGCATGATTTGGCCTCTGGGAGTTGGGACACGATGTCAGCTTTTGGTGCTGTTTAGTTGTTGCTCCTGGTAACTGACTGTTTCAGCTTCCTTGTCTAGCTGCTGCCTAAATTAAGACACTTCACAGAAAATATTTCCAATTTCCCTTGGCAAAGAAATCAGACCAAAAAGGCTTTCACAGGCATGGCGCTGAGATCACGTTTTAAAATAAACTGATGAGTAAAGTCTAGTTTCAGTGAGAGGAAGGAAGTCACTTTCTCCGTCCCAGGGAGGATGGCTGTGTTTTCGGCGTTTGCATTTAAACAGCGAGTCATCCCATGGTCTTTGCTCAATGCCATCCACAAGTCACCTTCACTTATCTCGGGGAACGAGGAGGACACTCTCCAGAATGCCTCAGCATCAGACTGGAAAGGATGCAGTCGCTGTGAACGCCGGAGAGAGTGCCCTGGGCGGAGACTCTCACGGGAGTCTTCTGGGACCCTGAGAAAGCTGTGTCCATTCAGTAGGTGGGGAACCTGCAGGCGCCAAGTTGTCAGAGTGCCAGGGCGGGAGAGGAGGGCAGAGGGGAGACAGGACGGGCAGGCCATGCAGTGTCTGCTCCAGAGGTCAGTCCGGCAGGCCGTGTGGGGGCCGCCCATCCGCTTCCTCTGATGCCAGAGATGAGGCTGTAAGCTATGGGCCTCCCACTCCCTCTTCCTTTGGACCCGGGAGACTGCGGCTGTCCACTCTGTCCTGCGATGACTCACTGGCATTGCCTCGAACAAGCCAAGGTGTTCGTCCACTGCTTGTGCCCCCGGGCCTCTCCCGTCCCACCTCCGTGGAGGGCCACGGCCATGGCACTTCTCAGGCCAAAACCCCGAGCTCCTTCCTTTCCTTCCCATACACGCAGCCATCGCCAGATCCCAGTGGCACCTCCAGAGCGTGCCCACAAGCCGGCCCCACGTGCTGCCTGTCTCACCTGTCTTCTTCATCTCAGTGGCCGTGCCAGCCGCCTGGGACTCTGTCTGTCTACACCACTCTCATCCTCCCATCCATCCTCCTCCCAGGGCCATCCCCTCAGAACACATGCTGGACCGCACCCCTCCCTTACCTGTGGCCATCTGTCTCCCACCAACCTGTGAAAAAACCCAAATTCCGCCAGAGCCTGCACCTGGTCCCTCTCACTGCAGTCTCACCTTGCTTTCCGCTAGTGTGCCCCTTGCGGGGCCTTTGCACATGTTGCGCCCTCTTAGGAGCATTCTCCCAAGATGTTATGTTGCTCGCTTTCCTTCTGCCTTTAGGCCTATGCCCAGATGTCTCTTGGAGACCTTTGCTTGAGCACGCCAGCTGGAAAGCTCCACATTTGTGTCCTTCCTCATACCCTGCCAAAGCATTCAGTGGCACTATGTAGATATTACGTAATATATAAATGTATGCTGCCTATGCATTCGCTGACACTGTTTTACATGTTATATATATCATTATATGTAATTTATAATATATAAATATATATTATAATATACAAATTTATAATATATAAATATATTAATATTTATTATTATATGTAATTTATAATATACAAATATATGTTATGTACGCATTCACTGACACTGTTTTGTATGTATATATTGGGAAGTATATAAGTATATGTTGGCCAGGCGCGGTGACTCAAGCCTGTAATTCCAGCACTTTGGGAGGCCGAAGCAAGAGGATTGCCTGAGTTCGTGGGTTTGAGACCAGCCTGGGCAACATGGTGAGACCTCATCTCTACAATAAATCAAAAAATTAGCCGGGCGTGGTAGCACATGCCTGTAGTTCCAGCTACTTGGAAGGCTGAGGCGGAAGGATCGCCAAGTAGCACAGGCTGGTCTCAAACCCACGAACTCAGGCAATCCTCCAGCCTCCACCTCCCAAAG
>CAUYQG010208932.1:0-26433 GCA_963574415.1 Tarsius wallacei
CGTTTGATATTAAAAAGGCATAAACTATAAGCACTTTAAGAATGATAACATTTGGAGAAATATTTTATTATGTGATATTATGTAATAGAGTCTTTTATATACTAAGAATGCTAGAGATGCAGCGAGTCTTCATAGGAGAACTAGGAGTATTATAGGAAGTAAGAAAAAGACAGCTTTGAATTAATAGGATCTAATTAGACCACTATATATCTACTATGGAAAATACGTTATATTTTATTGTTATAAGATTTGATCTATCTATAGTCATATTTATTAAATTATTTCATCTGTATTACCCACACATTTAATAACTTCAAATGATTCTACAAATGCAAAAATATGAGTATTATTTTATATCTTCTTCCTTCTTTTTATTACTATTTATAAATCATAGGATTTATAATCATGGTGTGATTAAGATCTCAATGTTAAAAAAATCACAATGTAATAGAAAACACAAAAAAGTAAGTACATTATTTTATACCAAAATCGGTGGCAATTTACCAGCACATTCATACTTAGACTTTTATAAGCAGTAATAACTTACTATTATTGTTAATTTTTTAAGAGTACAAGAGTAAAAGTTGAACTGTCTGTCATTCTGTAAAAATTATTCAACTGTAATTAAGCACATTACTAATTATAACTCTTTTACAACTTGTTACATAAATAAATACCAAAATAGAATTTGACTTAGTTCAGTTAATGATATCTCTGTTTTATGGTTCACAGATGTATGGTTTTAAAGAACAAAGAATGTGATAATACTACAAATTCAAAATTATTATTTCAACCATGTGAATCTCTGCATAATTCATAACTGGTTTAGATACATAAGTCATATGTATACATAACAAATGTCAGAACATGCCATTTGTTTCCATTTCCTCAATATTTTCAGGTTGCAAAAGAGAAAAAGTAATAATAATTGGGCTTTTTTTCCAAGTATTTTTTTAGTGAATTATGTAATAAGAACTATGCTAAATACTAAGCAAATAAAACTGACGATTTCCTGCCTTAATGGAGATGTATTTCTGGTAGGCAAGTCAATAAATAAGAGAATAAAAAATGATAAAATTAAAATTTATGGCAAGTGCTGTGAAGGTAGTGAAATAGGAAAAAAGATAAGAGGGAGTAATCTATTTAGATGGTATAAGTTGTCTATGTCCCTATTTTATATCAGAATTGAAACCTGAAGAATAAAAAGCCAGACTTGATAAGATTAGAAAAATGAACGTGTCACTCATAGAACACAATAAATGAAGAACTTGTGGTAGAAAGAGCTTACCCAGAGTGTCTCAGGTTTTATGGCCAAGAGGTATAGTGACAAGAAGAAACTAGATACATAGGAAGAAACAGATCATGCCACTACTTGGATTCCATCTGCGATACATAGGAAGTCAAAGGAGGCCCCAAGGAAGGAGGTGACATGATTGACTTTATATTTTTAATACATTGCTCTTAGCTGTTTTTTTAGAAATAGGTTCAACTGGGACAAGAATGGAGAAAGTGAAAGAAAAGGTAAGGACTCTTACAGGGATCCAGGCAAGCCACGATGGTGTGTTCGACTAGAGTGGTAGCCATGGGAATTGAACGTTCTGAAAGTAATGTGGTCAGTGTTTGCTGATGCCTTAGAGATAATGAAGAAGCAGCAGATATCAGGCCTGACTCAACTTGACTTTTGAACTTAAGCAAGTAGGTGAATGATGATGTCAATGGGAGGTAAAGGTTTTGAGAGCAGGGTCTGGTGTCCCCTGATCAACTGAGGTGTATGAAGTTTGAAATGCTATAAGGCAGCCAAGTGAGCATTTCACATAGAAGGCTGGAGATACAAGAGGAGAGGTTTGAAAAGTAGACATCATGGAAGGCGCACTTCTCTTATTTATTCTAATAAGCAGCTGACATGTCTGTCTTCCTTGGTACAGTGTAAACCACTTGAGTACTGACACATGTTCTTCATCATTGTTTCCCAGATTTGATACTCATTAGTTTATGAATGAATGAATACTATGAACTTAAACCTCAGACTTGAGCATGCACATTTTTAATTGTACCATATAAGAATTAATAATCTTACAATGTTTAGTCTTTTTTTCATGCTGCCAAACAGCTGTGTCAACTACTAAAATTGAGATTAAGATCTGGAAAGTGTTTTAAGAATCACCTAATAAAACTCTTCTTTTCACAAGTCAGGAAACCGGGACCCAGACAAAGAGTTACTGAAAGTTATAGTTGCTAGTGTCAGCATTTGGACTAGAACCTGAGTTTTCTTACTACATGACCATTGATCATTCGGCTACTCTGAATTCTTCTGATCAAAATCCAGTAATATGGTTCAATTCATTTGCATGGCATATATGTAACTAAAAGTTTCACAGATGATCACAAAACACTGTTTAAATTATAACCCTGCTTATGAAATAAATTCTTCTCAAAAATAGCAGAATGTGGAATACTGACACACCACTTTTTAATTTACTTACTCAAAGGGCTTCATAAATTAAAGAGAAAAACCCCACATACACACTATATGACTAAATGTTCTTTGGTTTCCAAGGAATTCTCTCACCAGGTCTTAGAGTAGAGGCATTTATGATGGAAGATGAAGTCACTTTTTAAAAGAAAATATTGGTTCTTTTGAATATATGGAAAAGCAAATTTATGTCAATAACCAGCTTAGTCAATCAGACCACAGTAACCATAGTAGAATACTTCTCAGTGTTCTCAGACTCCTGAATACATATTTCCCCAAATTAAAACTATGCCTACATGACAACAGCAGTAAAAATGTGTACAGTAGAAACTCTGCCACATTTAAAAGGCACATCATAGGTACCTTATGTCTAGCACAGGACTGACAAAATCTATGTCACAGACTATATAAATTGCTCATGAAAAAAGCAACTCTTTAGTCTCACACTGTCATTTATAGAGAGAAAGTGTTTAATTCCTCCTATAGGATTTAGAAAACATGACAAATTTGGAAGTCCATGAATGCTTAGGAAACAATGATAGTGAAGACTTAGAACATTGCTTCAGGTTTCTTTCAAGATACTGGACATAGATTAAGAAAACTGCATGACTCTCTGAAGCTGACCTGTACTCCATATTGTGTGATATGGATGTGTGTGATACTTCTGGTGGGTAGTCTGCCTATAGGAAGAAATAAAGAGACTCAGGAAAAAATTAACCCAAGGAGTGCAGTGTGGTCCATGGAGATTAGCACTACCATAAATTCAAAATCTCCAATCTCAACTTGAAACTAAACAGTAACAGAAATCCTACATTGTTTCCCTATCCAGCATTCATTCCAATCCTCTACAACTATTGCAAATTCCTCTCCTCTACCTTTCCATCCACAAATGGTTTCATGCCCTACCTCAGAAAGATAATATAAATAATCAGAGATGAAAATCCTCAACCTCCCACTATCAAAGTCAGTAAACCTAAGAGCATGCACAGCCATCCTTTTACCCTTTATTGCTGTTTCAGGAGAAATTGCAATTTTTGTCCTATTCATTTATCCATTAATTATTGTTGAATGCTTTGGATTCTGCCTTTTTTTGGAAGACTCGTCCATTGGTTATCTTCTCTGTATTCTATATCTTTAGCTTCTCCCTCTGTACTAAATCCTTACAGAAGCGTTTGAACATGCTCAAATGTGCCTTGTATTAAAGAAGCAAAAATACAAAAAACAAAATGAGTATTCTCTTCAGCCTAAGTCCCCAGTCATCCAGATCCTATGCATTTTTGTCCTTTCCTTTCCAGAGAAGCTACTGGAACAGGATACTTCAGGGTTCAATCCTAGAACATCTTTCCTTCTCATCCTGCATACTTGATCTAATCACTTTTATCTACTCCTACTAATTAATTACATTTCACAGTACATGCTGATGACTCTCAAACTTTCTCTCCATTTCAGAATTCTCAACCGACTTTCAGACCTTTCCCCATATATCCCTGCCTTCCCCAGCTGGAGAAAATTACCCAAATTAATTTTTCAAAAATCAGATTTATGATATCCATCCCTTCCAAAACCTGTCACATCATCTTTTTTCCCACATCGGTAAATAAAAGCACAAATGACTCAAACCAAAACGTGAAAGTCACTTGACTCCTTTCCACTCCTCATACTCTAATAGCCAAATACCATATCCTTAAAAGGCTACATTTTAGATAGCTTTGGAATCTATATTCTTTTCTCTCTAATAGAATCTGCAGTGATTGCTCAACTCTTCTACAGTAATAGCTTCCTAACTGTCTACCTTCGTAAATGCATTCTCAATACTATAGCCAGACTGAGCATTTAAAAGGCAATTTCTACTGCATACCCTTCTGCTAGAAGTCTTCAATGTTTTTCTGTTTTTACTACATAATATTTGCTTTCATAAACAATAGATAATGTTTTATTTATGTTTTTAAAATTTACATGCATGAGACATATACTACATATTCCTTTGGAACTAGCCATTTTAACTAAACATCTTTTTTAATGTTCTCCTCATCAATGCATAAGCTCCAAGGCATTTTTTGAACTGATGAATAGTGTTCCACTGTATGACTGAAGCAGGGCTTCTTTGTTCATTCCTCCACTGAGGGCTATTACATTTGTCCCACTTTTTCATTACAATGAACAATGCTACGATTAAGTTTCTTGAAAATGTCTCTCCTGAACATATGTGAGAGTTTCTTTAAAATAGATTCCTAGAAAACAAATTGTAAGATCATAGGAACTGCACAATTCGAACTTCAATAGACACTGCATCACTGCATAGAAATGATAGACTCCAACTGTTTTTATCTGGAAAGAAAGAAGAGAGGGGGGAAGATGGGATGTAGTTGTGGGATTCTACATGAGATAAAAACATGTTATTTCTTCTAAAACAATTGCTTTTTCCTTAATTTCTCACACAACCATTTACTTATTTAATTCCTTCTCCTTTTTCAGATCTCGACGTAGATTCCACTTCCTCAGGAATCCTCTCTTGACCCTCTCAGTTTGTAGCAATTCTTACTCTTGTAATTATTTCTTCAACATTTCTTTAATAATTTATTGACTGTTTGACTTATTTGTATCTATTATGCCCAATAGATTCTGAGCTCCTTAGGGCAGAAACTGTGTTTTCCAAAACTCTATTCCCAGCACCCAGTCCATAGGTATTCAATGCATAGCCACTGGAGAATGAAGGTATCATAGAAGCATTTGTGAGTAGTGCTAGGTAAGATATTCTGGATCCTCCAATCTAGCTTCTAGTCCCCAATAGACCTGTGAAAACCAAGGAAAAGACTCACGAAATTTAAAAATAAGAGTCACATTACCAAAGATTTGTAAAATACCGAGGACATAAAGCATCAAAGCCTTGTGGCACCTATAAGGGCATGTGGTTTTGGTTGATGCTAATTCAACTTTCTATACCTGATGTCATAGTTGGTGCACAATAAAACAGGAACTGGACTCTCAGTGGTCTGAGCCACAGGCAGGACCAATCAGATCTGGAATCAAACACTGGAATGAAACTTTTAAGGGGCAGGAGACGTCATTGTGGCAATCAGAAAAGACTAGAATGGTGGAATATCACATCTTAGTTAGGAGTCCTACACTGACAAGTAATTGTAAGAAGTCGTCATTTTATTGCAGTCATGAAATCAAAACCCCCAACTCTTAAAGCTATTTTACCATGCACATACTTGAATATTTTGTCATTGGATTACAAAATCAAGATTAGATAAATAAAATATTTTCGCAATTGCATGTGAGGTGGCAGAACTGGGAGTCAGAGCTATTAGTTTCAGCTAAAATGCAGAAATTTCAAGTGTATTAGATCTTTAATAAATAAAAGTGGATCTAAGAAACAAAGAGACTAAGTTTTGCGAACAATCATGGGCTTTAATAAAAACATCTGTTTTCAACCTTATCTGTACCTTAGCAGTTGCTGCAAATAATTGACATCTCAAGAAAAATACTTACTTTACTATGTATACGCAAAGAGCTGCACATCTAGAAATCTCTCTCCCTCTAAAATTTGTAGTAAAATGGGTACGTTTATCTCCCTGGTCATAAATCACTGAATTAACTGAACTCCCACATTTTAGGCTAGTTGTTTGAGGCTTTCTCTCAATTATTTCATGGCTAAAATATCATTTTTGTATATAAAGCTGACATAGATAATGAAAACTTAAGCAGTTTGAAGAGGCAGCTCTTTAAACGTGCTAACTCTCACGTCTCTCGCTCTTACTCTAGTGCTGTTATAAAACATATTACTTTGCTTGCCTTCCTCAGACATTCCTTGGGGCCAATGTCCTAGACCCTATAATTCACTCAAGAGCTAAACTTATTGTCAAGGCAGCAGTTATATCCCCAAGTGTTTCAATAAATAATTCATTGAATACATTCATTTCCAGAAGATCTGCTCAGCTGTGAACCTGGTTCTTCTTCAAGACAGTGCAAATATTGCCTCAAAACTGAAGAGCTAATTCAGCATGGGCCAACTATTGGGAAAGCTGAGGCCGGAAGAAAAGATGTTTGTATATAAACATTGAAGTAGATTGTAAATACCTGTTTACTTGCAAATGCATTGCTGTCTTGCAAAACTGCTTCTGCAACCACAGGGCAGGAGAGGGAGAGAGAGAATCCTCAGACTACGGGCCCTAAAAACAGTTTCTGGCAATGTCTCCAGGAAAGAGGCAAAAATCTCAGATGAGTATTGCTCCTGGGGAAGCGAGGGAGGTCCAGGATCAGTATAAGACCTAATTCCTCTCCTCCAGCTGATGTGCAGTCCTTTTTTCATTATATGGCCTTATTGAAATTGAAATTAACAATCCCCGCCACCTGTCATTCAAACAAACAATTGTACTCAATTTAACATTCATCATGCCAGTGTTACTATACCTGTCAGCAAAAATAATGGCTAGCCCATGTGGCTTTGGCCTTTTATTGCCACCACTGTCCCGTCATCCAAGTTCTGGCTCCTGTCCTCACACATTACCACAAAGATAAACATTGGACCATCCCACCTGGTCCCTCAGGTCTGGAGACTTCCACTTGCGAGTTGCAGTCAGAGCATGGGGACCTGTAGAAAAGCTAAGTGGCTTCGTGCTCTGGATACTGCCTCACAAGGAGCCTCACACAAGTAAAATGTGTGTCACTTTGCTGAACCAAACACAGCATCTGTAAAAAGTACCTACTCAATCATCTCCTTTTCAAAATTCTGTCTGGTCTATGTTGAATATAAGCCATATCAAGGAAGAAACCATATCTCTCTTACTCACTGCATGGTAGTAATTTAAGAAATATTTGTTGAAAAAATACTGGGTGCCATGCACACCATTTGGGTGATGGGTTTTATAGAAGTCCAAACCTTACCATCACAAATATACCCATGTAACAAACCTACACGAGTATCACTTGAGTCTAAAAGAAAAAAGAAATGTTTAGTGGATGCATAAGTGAGTGACAGGCAGATATTCTCCTGGTCTTTGGGTCTCACAAAGTTCAATATTATTTGAAATGAACCATCCCAATATCCTTTCAAAATAGCCTAAGAATATCGTGTGTTAACACTAGGAAGGAAAAAAAAAAACTTATGAAACCCTCATTTTGACTCCACTAGGTACAGTTAGTGCTATAAAAGGAAGGAATGCTATTTAGGAGTTCTTTGTTTATTAAACTCACTAGAATTCCTAAAGTGAATATTATTTCCATTATGTAAGCTTAAATATTTTAATTCTAGTAAATTAACATGTGAGCATGTTGCTAGATTAGTAGAAATAATTTGAGTGTTCACTGGGATTTGCCCTGTCAATCACATCTGTAAATACAATGACAATAATTAGTGTTTTTAATCAACTTCTAGACCTTTGTTCCATAGATTGCAAAGTGCAGCTAATGCATTTCATGAGTGTGGCTATGAGGAAGACTCATAAATAATATCTCTTGCAGAGCTGGGCATGTACATAGGGAAGGAGAGGGAGCTCTCCCTGTAATCAGGCTTTCAAATTCTGTCAGTGAGGGCAACAGCACTCTTAGAACTGTGACTTTGAAAATCTAAAACACAAATTAATTCTCAGATGCCTCAGTGCCACTAGCATAGGAGCTTTGTTGGTATTTGGAGGGGAAAAACTTCTAAGGCATTTTATTTTCCATGAGCTTGAGGCTACATATAAACACAATTTTCTTTTTGCTGAGGAATCCCTGCTATATTTAATAATGCAACCCTAGGCAATAAAAATAATAGACATAGATAATATTCCAAGACAGCTGAGGCCAAATGCCTTACTAGTAGTATTAGTATGATCATACCCTCAGTCTGAGGAAAAAAAAATATGTGAACCTACACACATATATGAACATTCTCAGAAAAACTGCAGACACTTTGGACACCATTCAAAGACCAAAGAAGGAAACCACAAAACCACCTCTCAAGGTGACTGGTACCAAAGGACTGGCTATTGTAATTTATTGGGTCTTCTTATAACTGTCAGAGGTTATGCTGAAGATTCTTTCACCTGTTCAATGAGGGGAGAAATAAAGGAATAAGATACAAAATCTACATTATCACCAGGAAAAAGTAAAAGGGAAAGAAAAGTCTGACACATGTAAGAGGAAGAATCTGGACAATTAGCAGTTTGATAGTAGTTAGTTACTGTTTTTCCTTAAAATATGTATAAGTGAAAAGAATATAAAGACATATGATTTTACACTTTGACCTTCACCATTCCTACAGTTTAAGCACACTGAAAAATATGTTCTATTTTGAGCCTCATCTTTGGGTTTGTAACAGCCTCCCAGGACTTTGTTTTATGCATAAAGTTATTATCCCCCTTTGTATCAGGTCTGTTGTAAATGTTCATTATAATCACTACTGCTTAATTTAGCAGATGGTTGGAACTGTACAATTCTTCTCAGAGGAATTAAATATGGTTATGTCATTTCCCAAGTTGATTTAAAAGAGGTAATTTGAGATCAAGTAATGTTTCGGTTTCAGTGTTAACTCAGAATCATTGCCATAAATGTTTTCTTTTCTCCACTTCTATAATCTTGAATATCTGTGATGAACTGGGTTGGTCTTCCACTTTCTGAGCATTGGATGTTCTTCAATAAAGAAATAAAGATGAATAAATCATTGTGCCCAAATCTCATATTTTTTCTACATAATTCTTTAAAAGTCTATTATGTTTGCACAGAACTGTTTCTCATCTGTTGTCAGCCAATCCAAAGTGGATGGAAATTATTTCTTACACCAAACTGCTGGTACATGTTAATTCCACCTCCAATGACTATCTTGCACTGCTCTCAAGATATCAGTGATCAAATATAATTAGCACGAAATAGAGAAGCTGCATCTAAAAAAATCCTCAGACTCTCCTACCTACTCAGAATGCCGTCTATGTCTTCTGTACAATGGGTATTCAATTGGCTGAGGACTGTTTGTTATCAGGATCACACATTTTGAAAGACAAGAAGCTAAAAAAAAAAAAGAGTGATTGCTCATAGTTATAGATCTGTCTCTGAGTAAAAGGGTCACTTCTCTCACCCTGAGGGCTCTTCCAAAAAGGTAGTTTTTCTAAACCAATATTTCACTATTCACAAGGGTTCATTCTTATATGTTATTCAACTTCTTTGAACTTCCAATTTCTATGCCCTCCCAACCTCCCACTGTTTTTGTTGAACTTACTTTGGACACCACAGGAGGCAAAGGGAGGGTAATATTTGAGGGTATGCAGAGATGGTTGATTTAGTCAGGAAAGCTCATTACTATGCCATTATGTTTTGTACTTAGAAGCTTTCTTCTGATGGACTAGAGGATCTTAATTTCAAATAGGAAGTAAGCTTTGCAATTCCCCCCGTGAAACTGGTTAATTATATTAAAACAGACAGACATCTTCTAGTGAGTGTTGGGATTATAATGCAAAGTAGTTAGGAGACCTGAGTTTGTGTACGTGTCTGTCTCTTGCTAACTCTTTTGATTTCCGTGTTTTAGTGTCCTCCTCAAACCTACAGATGATGGTAATGAAGATGAATAGGATAATGTGCATATATATATTTATATACATAATATTATGATGTATGGAGTTTCTCTATAAGTGATAAAAATACTGGATGTGTACTAGGCATTTTTATATTGTAATCATCAGTAACCTCTCCCCTCTGTGCAGGGAAGTTGATAAAAGGAGAAACGAGACGCCATCTGCAGGCATCCTTCTGCCCTGCCTCAGGCTGTTGTCACCACACTGCTTCCCACCTGGGCAAGCCCCACCTCCAAGGCAATATAGGAACATATGCACACACCTTGTTCATGGTCAGCTAAATGCCTGGTATCCCAATCATGATGGCGGCAGCTACCGAGGTGGTGATAAATATTAGCCCAGCCTTGCTGAAGTAGGTATGCAGCTGACTTCTCAAAGGAAGCCTGGCAGAGGGGGAGAAAGCATAAGTTGGAAAGTCAGAAAAGTTCATTTTCTAATCAGGATATAGCTGCTTATCTATTAGCAATTGAATCAGTCCTCCTAATTCTTATAATCTTGGTTCCCACTTTTTAAATTAAAAAGAATGGAACTGTCTTCCAGAATATTACTGATTCATTAAAATACACAGTGAGGCTTCTGCTATAGATATGATTATTAGTAGGTCTTCAATAAATGATGTTTCCTGACTCTATCCCATCTCCAATTCTTCTTCTACCTTTTTGTCACAACCAAGACGCTATCAGGAGCATCTATGGTAGATGGTAGACACCATCTATACTGAAACAGTACTCCTCACACCACCTCTTAAAAAACAGCATCTCCTCTAGGAAAAGCATTCTGTTTTTCTTCCTATAAACTTCAAAGAGACTCATTTGAAAAGTCATCTTTTTTTCATATTCTCTTGTGATCCAACATAACTTTCCATCCAATTCATTTCTTATTAGACTTACTATGTTTTATAAAATAGAATGAGAGAGAGAGAGAGAGAGATCTTACATATTTTCCTTTATACTGTAGCATTTTGGTTTAAATGTTTGTCTCAGACTAGGTTTCATATGAAACTAAAGCATAGGTTTTCATCTGTAACTCATTCTTTTGTAAGGATTTTTTTTTTTTTTTTAACAAACGTTCACAGTCAGTTTTGCTGTCAGTTTACATTTATTTTACTTGGCTTTCCTAGTGGTTATGCTGAAAATACAATCAGTTATGTGATTCAGAGAGAAGTTATTCCAGCAAACACTGATAAAAGAGTAACAGTCATTGAAATTTCACATGATAAATTAGTCCATTCAACAAATCAGAATTTCTGGACTATATAAGACTTTAAAGATCACTTCCTTTAACAAATTATTTGAAAGCAGCTAACATTAGAGAACATTTTCAAATGTCATGGAGTTCTGCTAAGTGTATCACATATATTGTTTAGTTTCCACATTATCTTTATTCAACAGAGTTAAAAAACTGAGGATCTGAAAGGTTTAATAAATTTTCAAAGAAAGGTCTAGAGATTGCTGATCATTAGTTTTGGCCCTTTTCACCAAGCAATGATGTAAGAGGAAGCTTTATGCAAGAGGAAGTTGAGACCAAGGGCTTCTAATTGGTTTGAAGAA
This sequence comes from Tarsius wallacei, assembly GCA_963574415.1. Taxonomy (NCBI): domain Eukaryota; kingdom Metazoa; phylum Chordata; class Mammalia; order Primates; family Tarsiidae; genus Tarsius; species Tarsius wallacei. The sequence continues at coordinate 11,577 of CAUYQG010208932.1, forward strand.
GATGACAAAGCTAGGTAGTGACAAAGCTGAATGGAGACACCTGCCTTCTGCAAACCCAGTTTAGTGTTCATTTTTACCTTATTGCACATTAAGATATTATAAGATGAAACTGTCATCTTTTTCTTGAGACTTTTTACTTAACCCTGAGGAATTAAACAAGTAAAAAAATATGGTTCTCTGCATACTTTGTCTCAATTTACCATGTTTTAAAAAAAATTCTCCATTTCCATCGTACAATTTCTTTTTATTATATAGGATCTTTCAAATCGTCTCCATTTCTTCTGGGATAGGTAAGGAATGTACAAATGAATAGTTCTAAAGAGAAATGAAGAAGGCACAATCAACATGAAGTAATTCGGGGTTATAAAAAATGTGGTGTTTTGAAGATCAGATGATGTTACTTATTCTCCCCATTCTATATTTTACTCGACTCTTTACTGTAAAATAACATAGGCCATTGCATAATATGGAAAGGTCCAGTGAGGAACCCAGGGATATTCTGGGTACTTTTACAGAAATTGCTTAAACCACTTTGACTGGATCGGCATTTTCATCCCTTGCTTGGCTGGATGTGGGTTCTGATTCAGGGTTCTTTTCTCAATTCCATCTCCAGTGCTTAAATTTGAAAGTCTAGTTAGGTGGACCCTCTGAACTTGGGTCTTCTTGATTTTCTCAGGCCTGAACTGACATACACCACTGGCACCTTCTGCTGCTTTCTCCTTCAAGGACATCCCTCCCCCGATTCCAGGCTTAGCCCCTAGGTTTCAGACTCCTGCTTCTTGAAATAGAGAACTGCTCAAGACATGAATGTTCTCTCCCATTAACCAGACATATTTCCCCAAGACATATTTCCCCATAGCCGTGAAGATTTTATTCCTCTCTCCATCATCGCACGGTCTCCCCTGACAGCAAACATAAACACAACACAAAATAAAACTTTTTTTTTAATCTAAAAAGTCGATGATAAAGAATGGGGCAATAAAGTAAAATAAAAGTCTTGTTTATATGAACAATAACTATGACATGCATACGATAAATGTGACTAAGCACTTGATGACTCAGCATCAGGAAACCATCTTAGATTCATAGGGAAAAGGAGGAGAAAAAAATTGCAACATCTGTCTTACCTTCCAAATGCCTGTGACCTCCTGCTACACTGCCTTCTCTCTCCTAGTCTACCTTATGAGAAGTCCCTATATCTGTTGACAGAGGAAGAAAAGACTCAGGCCTGGATTATAAAATGATTCTGTATAACATGTTGGTATTGCCTTAAAGTGGCCAGCTTCAGCACTACAGTCCTGTCTGGGACATCCATGTAATGCAATAGTGAGGAGAAATCCTTCCTATGCATAGAGCTTTGGGCCAAGCACCTGGTTGTTCACTCTGCTTGGAAGGTGAAATGGCCAGACCATCAATTATATACCAATCCATGGGCTGTGTCAAATGGTTTGGCTGAATGATTAGGGACGTGTAAAGAATATGATTGAAAAGCTGGCAACAAGCTAATTTGGGGAAGAGATATGAAAGTAGACATTTATGAATGGGCAAAAAAATAAAGACATGTATGTTCCATGAGTGTCTAATCTGCCAACAGCAGAGACGAACACTGAATCCCCAATATAGCACCATACCCCAAGGGTTATTACCCAGCTATCTGTTAATAGATTGACTATACTGAACTGCTTCTATCATACAAGGAATAGTGTTTTGTTCTTATTGGAATAGACACTTATTCTGGATACAGATAAAAATACCGTCCACAGGCTTACAGAACATCTTATCCACTGTCTTGGTATTTCACACAAGATGGCTTTGATGAAATAACTCACTTCATAGCAAAAGAAGTATGACAATGGACCTATGCTCATGGGATTTACTGATTTTATCTTGTCCTCCACCATCTAGAAGCATCTAGCTTAAGAGAATGGTCTTTTGAAGACTCAGTTACAGTGTCAGCTAGGTGGCAATACCTTGCAGGGTTGGGGCAAGGTGCTCCTGAAGGCTTAATACACTCAGAATCAGCATCCAATATAGTGTTGTTTCTCCCATAGTCATGACTTACAGGTCCAGAAATCAAGGGTTGAAAATAAATGTCACAACACTCATTATTATCCAAGTCACCCACTAGCAAATTTTTTTACTCTTGTGACCATGACATTATGCTCTGCTGGCCTTGAGATCTTAGTTCCAAAGGAAGGAATGCTTCTACTAGGAGACACAACAATGATTCCACTGAACTGGAAGTTAAGATGGACATCCAGCCACTTTTGTCTCCTCATGCCTTTGAATCAACAGGTGAACAAGGAGGTTACTGTGCTGGCTGGGGTAATTCTTTGTGGCTACCTAGGGAAAATTGGACTGCTACTCCCCAAAGAGATAGAGATACAGAAGAGTTTGTCTGGGATACAGATTTCTTAGGGCATCTCTGAGTGTTACTCTGCCCCATGAGTGAAGTCCATGGGGAAGCACAACCCAATTCAGGCAGGACAACTAATATCCAAGACCCATCAGAAATGAAGATTTGGGTCACTCCATCAGGTAAATAACCACATCCCGAAGTGCTTACTGAAAGGAAAGGGAATTTAGAATGGGTAGTGGGAGAAGGTAGTTATAAATACCAGCCTCAACCACACCACATGACCAGTTACAGAAATGAGGACTAGAATTGTCAAGAATATTTCCTCCTTATTTTTGTTATGAATATGTTTGTGTGTGTGAGGTGGGGTAGGTGGGGAGGTGTGGAGAGAGAGAGAGAGAGAAGGAGAGTACACATATATCATTGTTTTCTTTTCCCTCTTATCCTTGAATTATGCAACATAAGGTAAGTTGAGTTTATATCATAGCATTTAAGTTTTCTTAATTTTACATCATAGTGTTTGAGTTATAGAATATCAAAGAGTAACACAACTCCAGCACTTTGCCTTCTCTTCTGGGAAATGGGTTAATGCATTTTTGGTTGTATGCAAGACAGTTACATCATGTTAGACAGAATCATGTCCTTGTTAGGGTCTTGTTTGGAGATTAAGAATGGTTTTAGGAGATGCATATGGATGCCAAGATGACAAGGGGTAGACTTGGGATGGCTAACTTTATGTGTCAACTTGATGGGGCTACTGGGTGCCTGGACATTTAGTTAAACATACTCTGGGTATATCTGTGAGGGTGTTTCTGAGTGAGATTAACATTTTAGTCAGAAGACTGAGTAAAGCAGAGTTCTCTCCCAGTGTGGGCGGACCTCATCCAATCTTTTGAAGACCGAATAGAACAAAAGGCTGAGTAAGGCAGAATTTGTTCTCTCTGGCCATTTTCCAGCTGTGACATCAGTCTTCTTCTACTTTAGAACTTAGATTTGGACTGAAAGTGGACCATTGTCTCTCCTGGGTCTCCAGTTTGCCAACTGCAGAGCTCTTAGGACTTCTCAGCCTCCATAATTGTGTAAGTTAATTTCTTATAACAAATATACATACTTATGTATATAAATAAATATATATACACACACAAACACACATACACACATCCTATTGATTGTTTCTCTGAAGACCCCTGTCTAATACACCTGATCAACACTTAATCACTAATTGTCATTATATAGTTAATGTGAAATAATTTATGACCTGACTGCCTGTCCCCTGCATGTAAGGATAGTAGCTATTACTGTTATTATTACAATGTAACAACTACAAACCCATCCACAACAACAAAATATAATATCCAACCCTTGCTTTTTTACTTAAAATATTCCCATCATTGTTTAATATTTTACACGTATTAATTCTTGCAATCCTTACAACAACCCTATGCGTTAGATATTATTATGATCATGACAGACTTAAACATTGCATATGTATATATAAGTATATGTATATAATACAAGGAAACTGAGTCACAGAGAGGTAATATACTGGAAGTTACATAGTACCTGGTAGAGCTGGGACTCAAAACCCAGCAGGCTGACCCTAGACCTGTGCTCTTTTCCATTATGCAAACTGCATCTTAACTTTATTTTGCTTTGGAATCCCACAATGGAGGGCAATGACTTTCTTCAGATCATATTCCCTGCACCTAATGCATCAAGCAGCAGCTTGAAAGCACAGTAGTAAGAATCCTAGAACTACACCTAGAGATGTGAATCACAGTCTATCACTTTAACAGTGTGATCTTGGGCAAGTTACTGAGCTCCTCTGAGCCTCAGGTTTTTCATCTGTGAAATGGGAATGACAACAGGAGTATTGTGACAAATAAGTCTATATATGTAAAGTGCTTAGAATACTATCTGGCATTTATTAAGTCTTCAGTAAATCCTTGCTTTTATCATTATACTGCTTTTATTCATGACTTCATCCCCATCACTCAGAAAAAGGCATATAATAAGCATTCAGTAAAAGTCTGATATATTAAACAATATATTTGCTGTTTCACTTTGTATTCTTTTATATGACAGCTGTGCTGCCCACTTCCCATCCATTCATTTCTTCACCATCTACAGTGTATCTGGCACTGTGCTGGATGCTAGAGTGACAGAGATGACTAAAACATGATCAATATCCTTAATGCATCCATAGCTGAGCACACCACCTGACATAATATTTACAGTACGAGCCGGGCTCGGTGGCTCAGCCTGTAATCCCGTGCCTTGGGAGGCTGAGGTGAGTGGATTGCCTGAGCCCGCGGGTTTGAGACTCGCCTGGGCAACTTGGCAAGACCTCATCTCTACAATAAATCAACAAATTAGCCAGGAGTGGTAGTGCGCCTGTAGTTCCAGCTACTTGGAAGGCTGAGGTGGAAGGATCACTGGAGCCCAGCAGATTGAGACTGCGGTGGCCGGGAGCGGCCACTGCACTCCAGTCTGGGTGACAGAGTAAGGCTTCAACTCAAAAACATATATATATATTTACAGTACAGTGTAATGCAGCGGGCCCCAACCTTTTTGGCATCAAGGACCAGTTTCATGGAAGACAATTTTCCAGGGACACAGGTTGAGGTGAGGATGGGATGGGGAATGTGCAATCCAATCTCACTATGAATCACCACATCAGCTCCAGCTCAGATCATCGAGCATTAGATTTCCCTAAGGAGCTCGCAACCTAGACCCCTCGTATGTGCAGTTCACAATAGGGTTTGCCAGAACCTAATGCCGCTGCTGATCTGACAAAAAAGAGAGTTCAGCTTGCTGGCTCTCGTTCATCACCTGCTACGCAGCCCGATTCCTTAATAGGCCCGTTTCCTAACAGTCCACACAGACTGGTACCGGTTTGAGACCCAGGGGTTGGGCACCCTTGGTGTAATGAGTGGGATAACATTCTGATCTAAACATTATGAGAAAACAGAGGATGGAACATCTAACTTGGATGGAGAGAACGGGAGGAGGAACAATGAAGATGTCCTTCTGCTGTGAGCTATTTGTGCTAACAAAGAGAAATAGACTGTTCTCATAGCCATTTCCCCACACATCAAGATAATGCTTCTGGGAAATAATAAGTTTCTTACTAATAAGTGAACTCAAGTGTGGTTTTATCTGTTGAGAGATTAGATGGCTACCTACTCACTGTGTAGTGAAGAATACCAGGACAAGTCCTCTGGTCCCACAATTCTCCTTATAGAATCAAGACTAAGTCGGTTCTATGCTTAAAGGAAAGAGGAAATCATGTCAGTAAGGAAGGCATCTGTCTGCAAGCAACTGAATGTATGCCCAATTGATAATGCCCTACAGAAAGGAGTTAATTTTTCTCATGGAACAGGAAGGCTGGCAGTAAGCAGGTAACGGCTTTGGCTCAGCAGTTCAACAATCCTATAGCAACTTAGGTACTTTGCCCTCCTCTGGGGTGCTGGCTTTTACTATATATATGCATCACTCCATGGTTGCAAGATGGCTGCTCTCACATCCAGATTTCACATTCAAATTCAGGGCCCGAAGGGGAGTTAAGATGCCAGCCTTGTAAAAAGAAAACAAAACCTTTCCAGAATCCCTCCTAGCAGACCTCTGCTGGTGTTTCATTGTCACGTGGGCACTGCCAACTTGATTAAAGCCTGGAAGAGCAAGATACGGAATATCACAATTAGCTTAGACCAGGGGTCAGCAAACTTTTTCTGTAACAGGCCAGATAGTAAATATTGTAAGCTTTGCAAACGATTTGGCCAGTCTCTGTTTATAATCACCTAATCTTACCACTGTAACACAAAAGCAGCCATAGTCAAGACATCGGTGATCAAGTATTGCTGTGGTCTTGTACAACTTTACAGACACTAAAATTTGATATAACTTTCACATATTATGGAATATTCCTCTTTTGCTTTTTTTCCCCAATAATTCAAAAATGTGCAAATCAATCTTAGCTCATAGTGGACCTGACTTATCCTGCAAGCTCATAGTTTGCCAACCTCTGGCTTGGACTAATAGCAATCCATCGACCAGATCTGGGCAAACTGCTATTATTACCTGTGGTGTTCTACAGCTGTCTCTAAAGGAAAACAACTACTGGATAGGCAACAAACAATGCTCAATAAAGGGTAGGTTCAATTTTCTAAGTGAAATAGGACTTGTATTTGGTATATGATCAGGGCATAATATTTTCACTCTTTTCTTTTTCCTTCATTTTAATCTACAATCTTTTCTTATATGAAGGGCTTTTTTTACTCTGTTAGAGCAGCTGGTATCTGGACTCTGGTTTCCAGGTAATTAATTATTAGGGAAGCCATTTGGATGGGTATGTATTTTTCAGTCAACATGGGATTGATGACCTCTTGTTGCCATACTTTAACAGAAAGCTGGAAAGCCCTAAAATTATGAATTAGAAACTCTATTCAAGCTTCATAAATGTTTCACAGTTTTCTCTCTGGGCTTCCAGTAGTGAGAGAAATGCAAATGAAATCCTAGCATAGAAAAAGATTTTCTGCATTTTGCTTTGCCCCAATCTCATTATACTTTCTCTACTTACAAGAGAAAAAAAAAATCTGTAGCAAGCAAAAAACAGGCTCCCTCCTTATACATTTAATTACAAAGGCAATTTCCTTTATGGCCCACTTACAGGAATACCTCTTAGCATGCTGCCAACAGTATCACAACTTGTTTATTCAAAGGTTATGTGTGAATGAGAGCTTTTTGATATTAATCAAGTAATTTGCTAGTGTTGCTGGGAAAAGGAAAATGTTAGCTTTATCCTGAAAAATGAAACAGCCCATTAATCAAGTTCACTGTATTAAAGACAGTTTTCAGGAGAGAGAGGGCAAATAGACCCTTCAGATAAGAAATTCCTAAACTGATGGAACTTTTAATAGGGTTTGGCATAGGGTGCTGAACAGAAAGTGATTAAGTAAACTAACTTTATTCACCTTACAAATTACATATATCAGATATTTATGAATTCAAAGTTTATCATGTCTTGTTTATCATAAGAAACCCCTGCTGAATGCATCAAATTCAAGAGCAAAATTCTTGCACATGGGCTATTTTATTGGTGTTTATTCATTAACTCCAGTTAGAGTTAAAAAGGTTAAATGGAATATTTTGTGATCTTAAACATCTGTCTCATTTCTTTTTTTCTTACCTCTTCAGCACACCCTTTGTAGGTATGAGACTGGGTCTCCATCAATCAGAATTAAATTCTGCAGTAGGAGGCATTTACAACTATCTGTGTAAATGCAGCTGAATAGTGTAAGGTTGCAAGATAAGGGATATGAAAAATAACTATATTCTGGAAGTATATAGTGTGTATGAAGGGGTTTCTTTTTCCAGCATGATGAATTGCAAAAAGCCATTAGCCCAACACCAACAAATAGCTAAGTTTTATGAGCCAGGCATTATCGGAATTTGTTAGTAACATTAAAGCTACTTGAGGGGAAAAAAAATGTTTCACAATTTGCCTTTTATCTCCCCAGTTCATTTGCAGACGTTATTGTTATTAAAATAAAAAAATTAAAACATGTCATGATGGAATTTTAATCCCAAAGAAATTTTCAAATATTTACAAAATGCTAGGTAATAATTCTATTTGAACATTTTCGATTTGGTTTTATAAAACCATGTTGTAGAGAAAAAAATTTATATTAGTAGTAAATGTCACAGTCACCATCAGGGGAGAATATGTCTTTGACTAGAACAGGAGTCTTATACTCAAATGCCTCTGGAAGCCAGGTTGAAGCAGCGGTGGGTCACTGGGACAGTGATGCACATGAGATTAACATCCTGTCTAAATGGAATAGCAGCTGGTTGGCTACCTCTCACTGTCACCATACAGAGATGTGACCGTCAGTTGCTGAATACGTATTTTATATTTCAAGAAAAAGCCAGAAATCCAGATTTTAATAAACCTCTACATTCCGAACTATTTGCTCACATTTTTCAAAACTGGGTAGAGGCTAAATCCAGCCTGTAAACTGTCAGTTTTTAAACTCTGCTTAAGGAAAGCACTTTCCACATAGTACGACAGTTCTGGAGACTTTTGCACAAGAAAGTAACAATAGTTTTGAGACTGGGGTGGGCCATGGGAAGAAAGCATTGTCTGATAGGGGCCTAAAGCCCATGGTTATGGATAACCCATGGGAAATTCTGCTTGGCATGGGCAGCTAGAGGGGCATTAAGAACATGTTTGTTCAATATTCAATTCTAAGTTATGTAATTAAAACCATGCTGTCACCTCAAACCCTTAACATCAGCCTGTGCAAATAGTTTTGGGGAAATCAGAAGAGTGTGTGTTCTTCAATTAGTAAATAGCAGGGGGCAAAAAGAAGAAAAAGCCATAAGAGATTATCAAAGCACGGACTCAGAGCTTCAGAATGCTGAGCTCAGCCTGGAATGGCCAAAAATTAGGCTGAGTTCAGCTAACACTTGGGTTGCAAAAGAATGCTTCAATAGGTATATTTAAATAGAAGCCATTAATACCAAACCCCTAGGACTAATAAACAAAGAAAAATAACAAGGGAATTGACAAAAGCTTAAATATCTTTACATTTGAGTGATCCTCTCCTTCTTCCTCAACCCTCTTACTATGTAGGCATGTAGTTGGAATCAATCTCCAGTTGTGAATGAAAATATTTCAGATGGAAACACTTTTCCATCATATCTGAACTTCAAAGGCTAGGGGATTAAGAGAGGAGACAGGATTCCCCTAATGTATCGATCATGTTTATACCTATCAATACCTGCCCAAGGTTTACACTAAAGCCATAAGGTTAGGAGACAGAAGACCTGTTTTCATACTGAATATGATCTTGGGCAAGTCAGACAGCCATTCTGAATTTCTGAATCCAGGGATTTGATAATAATGTTATTTCTCCTGTCTGCTTTCCCAGATTGTTTAAAAATAGCTAGGTATAAAAGATGTGAAGCCCCTTGAGAACTGTGCTCTGCATGTAAAACAAAAATGCAATTACAGCCTAAAATATTTTTTCTTGGAGTGGAAGAAATCATTAAAACCCTATTAATTCAGATTTATGTCAATGGAAAGGGCCCCACTGCTCTGAAATTCTAAGGAACAAGTTAAATGGAGTTGCCATGTAAGGGATAAAATGTCACTTGAGAAGCTAAAGTCAGAAAAGAAAGGTGATACAATTGGGGTATTCCAAAGGTCTCCTCATTTTCATCAGTATTCATAATTACTGAATGTGTTGCTGTCTATATTAGAGAATCCATACTGTTTGATCATTTGGCTAATGTCTCCAAGACAAAATACATTCAAAACCAAGATATGTAAAGGTCAGCTTCGTAATTTTTCTTATCCTGAAAACAGGCACACTGCAAATCTACATTTGTCATATCTCCTCCTCCTTTGAGTGGTAATTCTTTTCTAGAATAAGGTTAGAAAAGTACTCTCTAAAAATGATCGATTTGGTGAATCACAGTAGCAGCCTGATTGTGACAGGCATAGGACAGTGTGAAGAGAGGTGTGCCAAGGTGCTCATAACAATGTCTGAAAAAATGTCTGCTCTCAGCTCCTTTTGACTTTTGTTTGTCAGGATTTAAATCACTCACCTAAGGAAAAAAAAGGTTTGATTTCACATTATTTCCTCTTTTGATAAAGACATTTCAAATTATGTCTTATTCCTCTTAATAACTTCCTCTCCTGGTGGATCAAATGTACAGAACCCGTTTGGTTTATTTGTGGACTTCCCCAGACACAAGGTGAGTGTTTGTGTGTGTGCGTGTGGGCACATATGCACGTAATGACAAAGCGATTAAAATAGATGAAGTTGATGAGGGAATTAAATAGATTAGCTAATAATCATAAAGACTTTTATCAAATGCATTTACTGTTGTTACATTACAATAGGAAAATGTCATGCTGTTCATTTTTTTACAATTATTCTTTGGCCTATAAAAAGCTTTCATCCAGCTTCTATGCTCCACAAACCTTTAATTTTACAAAGACTAGTCTTTAAAAAAAAAAAAGCTAACCTATTTCATCACAAGGGGGTCACACCAATTTGGTGTGTCTACTGGAATCTTACACACTGCACCTGTTGGCAGCAGGCAAATATAAACGTTGGATCACGATGCAGGTCAGAAGAAATAACCAAGAAGTTATTGGATCTTTGGAAAGGATTTAGTCTATCTTAATATTCCTGTGATCCTCTTATCCTTAGACCAGATGTGCTTGGTTAGGCACGATTTATAAATTTGTCCTGAAATGAAGATTTTATATCTTAAGCTAAAATGAAATTAGTTAGTATTTTGTCTCCCCTCTCCTGCAAGAGATGATTGCACAAACTCTGGTCAGTGTTGAACTCTGCAGGATTTACCCTGCAGCTAATACCTCCACACTTTGCCAGCTACATTGGATCTCTGTGAATGGGTAAGCTTAGCAATGCCAATTAACTGCCCTAAACCACAGCTTCTTCATGTGTATGGTGCTTAGGCCAAATCTTTGCTTCTTCTTCCTTGTCTTATGATTGATTTTTTTTTAAAGCAGGATTTATTGAGAGGACAGAATAGCTCCCACAGTGGGAGGGGGTCTGAAGGAGTTGCCTTATGATTGATTTCTAAGAATATCATTTTTAACTACTTGAGAAATAGCAGCAAATGAACTCATCCTCAGCACCACTCACAAAACAAAAACTTATACTAAATATAAGCCCAAATGATAATTGGTTCTATAAACAAAGATGAAAACAAATTAACCCAGAAACTTCCTTGATTTTTATACAGGGAAATACTTTGCTGGATGATCACATTTTATAAACAACACCAGGGTAATAGGGAGAGACTTGATAGGATATAATCAAATGTAACATTGATGCACTCTTCCATATCATATAATTCAAAATTATTAAATTTAATAGAATATTAGATAGTAACATCAAAACATTTGGTGGCATAAGACAGCTTTTAAAAAATATATTTTGAAACAGTTTCAGAGAAATTTCTTAAATTGTCATTATCCTAAAGTATAAGCAAAGAAAAATGTATTGAATATTAAGTAGCCTATTGCAAAGAAAACATAAAATATACACAGACATTAAGCAAAACAATATATTTAAAATAACACAAAAAGAATGAAAACCTTTTGAGATTATTAATTGGCTCCATATATTTAATACATTCGTGTCTCCAGAATTTAAAAGCTAAATGTAATTACAGTCAATATGCCATTATTTGTTAAATGAAATTAGAAAAAGGACCCACATTAAGATGAATGGTAATGAAAAAAATAAAATAAAGGTAATCACTATTTCCACATCCTACACACACACACATACACACACTTGTCCCTCTCTCAGCAATGCTGATAGTCTGGTATTAAATTATCTTTTACATTACATGAGAAGAGTGTCCAGCTGAAAAAATAAGACACTTCAATTTCTTTATGGTATTTTAAGTATTTTTGGAAATTAAATTGCTTGATTTCTCCCACAAAACATTTTCTAAAACTTTTATTATAGTTTCTAGCTGCTCAGTGATATTACCAAGAGGAAAGTCTCACAGGAGTTGTTTCATTTTGAATCTACTAGGACAGAAGAGAAAGAGACATGATAGAAAATTATTAGAAAACGTGTTTCTAGAAGTCCTGAACTATTACTTGAAATATAGAACTCTATTCTCTCCAATTGACTGGAGTATGGCTGACAGCTTTGCCTTGAATAAGTGATATACCTGTCAAATCCAAAGGAGGTAGGAGATAAATTAAATCTATTTCCGATTGGAACAGATAGCCAGTTCTAGTCTAGACTTTGTATCGGTTGTTCATTTTTCAAGCCTTTCCTGTGGTTGTATCATGCACTCTTTTTTTTTTTTTTCTTCCCTTTCCCAACACAGTGACCCAATCTGAGTAGATTACTGGGCAACTGAAAAGAATACAGTAGTCTCAAACTGTTCATATCAAACCCTCATCTCTAAAACAGAAACTTCATAATTACTAATGACAATTAACAGTCAATTCCCCATGTGCCTACTCTTTCTCTCTTCACCTTGACTCTCTCCATTTGGTAACCCTTAGAAATGTTTCTCAGAAACCATTTTTGATATTATATTTAGTTTCCTGTAGGTATTTTTTATTATCTCATCACATTGTCTCATATACTTGTAACTTTCTCATTTGACCCAAGGATTTTCTTTCCAAAAAAAAGTAGTTAGTTGTTCTCTCCATTCTTTGGAAGCAGGCAAATAAATAGCACAGTAACATCAGAGAGCAGCTATAAGAAGTTAGAGGAAGGTTTTGGGAAACCTGGAAGAAAAACTTCACAGGAATTTCAAGTTAACATGAAACTTAAATCCCAGCAATCCTCCAGGGAGAAAAGATACATCTCAAATCTCTATAGAATAACAACAAAAGGCCAATGTGGTGAAGTGGCCTATGGAATGAAAGCTGGCTCAAAGTACTCTCTAATTGCATCCTGCAGGAAGACCACCTAAAATGACAGCAAGAAGGCGACAGTCCTGGTGTCCCCATGCATCTTTCTCTACCACAAAAGAGTCAGCACAATTGCAGTGCAATTCAGCTTGCTCTGTCCTTACAGCATATAGCAATTCCGACGCATAAGACATGTTTTATAGCCATACCCCTTTATTGAACAGAGTTGAGTTTTAAATAGTAGAAAGCAACTTCAATAGTACTGAATACATTTAAGCGAAACATCATATCCCAAAGGTACAAATAATTGGAATTATTATAATTCTTAAATTATCTATGGAAACTCAGGTTCTTTCCTTGTAATAGAAAGAATAACCAAGACTTAGATGCATTTCCTTTTTTTTTTTACTGGAAACTTGTGTGAAGATTGTCATCATTTAGGTGAAAATCTTCAACAGAGTTGTCAAATCCCCAAAACTCTCTTTAGAAAGTGATTTAAACATATAAAAATCGAGTTGCTTATGAGCAAATAATACTGAAATTTTCATTTATGGTATATTTTGTGACCTTCTATGCAACAACGCACCAAGCTGGAGAAACAAGACCAACAAACAAAGATGTGGTCCTTCCTTCACTGACTTTAGAGTATAGTGCTTCAATTCAAGTTATAACTATACTTCATTTAAAAATAGAATCAATTGTTTAGTTCTTCATATAGGAGATCTCCTAGTGACTGATATTTCTGCAGCTTGGTGTATATTGCCATTAACTAGTTTTGGGGTCTTGGTTAAATCATATAAATTGTGAGCATTATATTCCTCCGGTGGAAATAAATGCGTATATGATCACTGAAGTTTTTTGGGTTTTCTTGTTTTTGGCTCTCACAATCAAATTTTAAAGATGTTTTTATGAATTACCTCCTTAAATCTTGATGATCATCTGCAGTGAGAAAGGTAGAGAATGTGATTTGTGGAAGGTGAAATAGCTAGAGAAAAGCCAAGAGGGTTGAGAAACTTAATCTCTAGACTTCTGGTTCAATGCCTGAGTGCCCACATGACGCAGGACATATCGTCAGACAACTTGGGCATAGGCTTGTTGCCTGCTAGCTTAGTGACATTGGGCAGGTTGTTTCATACCATTGAGCCCTGGTTTCCTTATCTATAAAACTGGAATACAACCTCATACATCCATAGGATATTTAGTATAAAATAAATTCCTCATAGCTAACTTGTATCCTATAATAGAGGAAATAGGCAAAATATAATGTTATGTAACAATAATTTTAACAAGGCTTTGAATTGTCAGTTTGAATGTCTAGGACCCAAGGTTTCCCTTATAACTGATGCCTGAATGTTTTGCCCCCACATTTCTCAGCAGAATAGGATTGTGTTTTCATCCAAGACCAGAACTAGAGAATCAAGGTCATTTATGAAAGGACAGGCCGAGAGCGGGAAATGCATTTTTTAACTCTTCTTCCTAAATCTTAATACAATGATGAGAAAGTAGAAGCTATGCTTTTGGAGAAATGCACACTTTAAGTAAAAATTAACTTTGTCGACTTTGTCTTTTTTCGGAACAGACTTCCTGGTACCAGGTATCTCATAGGGAATTTACAAGGCCTAATATATCATACATTGGTCAAGGACTGTAAAAGTCATGAAACTTGTAATTACAAAAAGTTATAGCCTGCCCAGTGGGGGAAGCCAGTGGGGACTTAATCTTCCTGTAGAACGGGCCCTATCTACAGGGAAGTCAAGAATCCCTCCCAAAGCTACCTACTGGGAATGCCTAGGAGATAAGGAGGAAGTGCATACTCCATTAGCTCCAAGGAATGTCGTTGGGGAAAATACAGGAGAATTAGAATCCTTGTCACACCCTTCTCTAGGGGCTATGATAATGTGGGTGAACATTAATGAGTTTCTGTGTCACAGGACCTCCAAGACATCCACAGGTGGTCAATAAGGAAGACACGAGCAGTCACGAACAACATCTCCAAGGAAAGGATTTAAGCCAAGACTTGGGGGGCTACGGGGCCACACTCACCTAGAGTGTAGGCCCACTCCCTGTCTGTGGGG
>CAUYQG010208935.1:0-12527 GCA_963574415.1 Tarsius wallacei
GGCCGGGCTCGGTGGCTCAGCCTGTAATCCCGCACCTTGGGAGGCTGAGGTGAGTGGATTGCCTGAGCTCGCGGGTTCGAGACCCACCTGGGCAGGCGAGACCTCATCTCTACAATAAATCAAAAAATTAGCCGGGCGTGGTAGCACGCACCTGTAGCTCCAGCTACTTGGAAGGCTGAGGCAGAAGGATCGCCGGAGCCCAGCAGGTCGAGGCTGCGGTGGCCGGGAGCGGCCACTGCACTCCAGTCTGGGCAACATAGTGAGACTCCAACTCAAAAAAAAAAAAAAAAAAAAAGATGTCAGCTAAGTTGTGTTCTCATCTGGAGGCTTGACAGGGGAATAATTTTTTACCAAGTTCATTAGCTACCAAGTGGCTACCCTGGGCTTTCTCAGGTAGTCTCAGAGTAGTAGGACTTATCACATGGTAGCTAGCTTCACAAGAATAAACATTCTAACAGTTCCAGGTGGAAGCTGCAAGGCTTCATATGGTCTAGGTCCAGGAATTATACAATGTGACTTCTGCCACAAGCCAACCCAGATTCAAGAGGTGTGGACTACTCTAGAGCATGAATTGTAGGAGGCACAGCTTACTGGGGGAGCCATTTGTGGAGACCATTACTACTTAAAATGTATCAACCTGGAAAATCAGTATAATTATCATACATGCTTTCAAAAACAGGAGGTCTCGCCAAGTTGCCCAGGCTGGTCTTGAACCTGACATACTGGCTGGGATAGGTGGCTCAGCCTGTAATCCCAGCATATTGGCAGCACAAAAGAGAAGAGCCTAAGGGCAGATCTGAGAAGCCTGGATGAGGAGGAAGGAAAATGTGAAAATAACCTGGGTAGAGTTTTCTGAGGAAATGAAATTCTCTTGGGTTGCCAGGGAAATTGTGGGAGAGAATCAAATATTTTCTCTCACAAGTGTATCATCCAGATCCACATTCAGATTCCAGGCACAGTTTTCGACTGAACAACCAATGCCATATTGGTTCATTACTTAATAAAGCCAGGCATCAAACTGGCTTTTTAATAAAGCCAGTCATATAGTCACATAGAAACTGTGTACTTATGGCAAGCCATGGACTTGCATTGTCCATTATCTTTCAAGACCTAAGAGGTCAGGGCTGATCACAAGAGACAGTCTGCTGGGAGCTTCTGGAAAGATTTCCCTTCCTGAAGAGACAGACAAGGACAGACCTTTCTAGTTGTGAGTATTCTGTGGGCACAATGCCTGGAGTTGCACCAGACATCCTGTGACTATGAGAGGAAAGTCAAAATTTGTAGAGAAGCAACTCAGAACCCTAACATAATTGAGCTGCTACAGTAATAACAAACCTGGAAACTTCTTACCTCCAAACTTTTATGGGAAATAGTAAGTTCCTTACTTTTTAAGTCACTTTAACTGAATATTTTGTTCCTTGCAACTCAATGCATTCTTTTTTAAAATTAAAAATTAAAAAAAAAAAAAAAACATACTGGTTGGGCTCGGTGGCTCAACCTGTAATCCCAGCACTTTGGGAAGCCGAGGTGAGTGGATTGCCTGAGTCCACGGGTTCAAGACCAGCCTGGGCAACTTGGTGAGATATCGTCTCTACAATAAATTTAAAAACAAAAAAATTAGCTGGGTGTGGTAGCACATGCCTGTAGTTCCAGCTACTTGGAAGTCTGAGGCGGAAGGATCACCAGAGCCCAGCAGGTCGAGCTGGGCTGGCCATGAGTGTGCCACTGCACTCCAGCCTGGATGACAGAGTGAGATTTCAACTAAAAAAAAAAATTTATATAATTTTGATCAGTGTATTCTTATTGATACATCCTTCCAAGTCACCAAGTAGTAGAGAAGAAAAGAACCTAGCAGCCACAGTAGAAGAACTTTAATGGCTGCTAAGAACATATCAGCATTGGCACCCTGCCAGGGAAGTTTGGGGCTTTTGGGGGCTTACTGGTTGGAAATCCACACTCTTAACTAAGAGAAACAATCTCCCCTTTTCTAAGCCTAGCTTGATGTAGGAAAACCTAATATTATATTTTAGGGGATTCATTCATAATAAACAAAACTTGGTATTATCTCCATCTGTTTCACACATTATACCAAACCAAGAATTAGAGTAAAATGACTTTTTGTCTTAGCCTCCCAGTACTGCTGTGACAAAGCACCACAAACTTGATGACTTAAAACAAATGTATTTACGGTCTGAAGGCTATAAGTCTAAAGGCAAGGTGTCAGCAGGATCATGCCCTCTCTGAAAGCTCTAGGGAGGATCTTTCCTGTCTCTTCCTAGCTTTTGGTAGTTGCTGGCCATTCTCACCATCCCTTGGCTTACAGACACATCACCACAATATTTGCTCTGTCATCACATGGTGTTTTCCCAGTGTGTGTGTCTGTGTTCAAATTTCCCTCTTTTATAAGGGTACTAATCTTATTGGATTTGGGGTCTACCCTACTCTAGTATGAGTTCATTTTAACTTGATTACATCTGTAAAGACCCTATTTCCAAATAAGGAGTACCAGAGGTTAGGACTTTAACATATCTTTGGGAAGACTCAATTTACTCCACAACAGTCAAGTCTACTAAAGTACTGATGTGGTAATGAAAATCACCCTCAACTAGAACTTTCTAATAAACTATATTGGCAGCACAAAAGAGAAGAGCCTAAGGGCAGATCTAAGAAGGCTGGATGAGGAGGAAGGAAAATGTGAAAATAACCTGGGTAGAGTTTTCTGAGGAAATGAAATTCTCTTGAGTTGCCAGGGAAATTGTGGGAGAGAATAAAATATTTTCTTCATTGAACACTTAATAACTAGATAACCTTTGGATGAAACACTGCATGTATTGTTCCCTGCAAGTCAGGAAGTATCTCAATTTTTTTTTTTATTAGATAAGGAAGTTGGAGAATAGGGAAGTTAAGTCAACTGCTTAAAGATTATTTAGTAAATAAATGGGAGAGCCATTATTGAATGAAAGCCACCATTGTCTGACAGCAAAGTCCATGCTCTTTTTGTTCCTGAAAGTAATCCTGCTCTGTCAACAAATAATTATTGCATGCCTGCTATATGCTGATACTGGACCCAAAGGTGTGTCAGGATAGATGCCACCAGACAAAGGTAATCATAGTTTACATTTCCACTTACAGTGTACAAAACAGTGTAATTCCTCAGACTGTTCTCAATACTGAATGCTCAATCTGGAATTCTTCAAAATCAGATGGTAAAAAATGGTATCATGCTTTAATTTGCATGTCTTTTATTATTAGTGAAGTTGAACATCTCTTCAGATGGTTATTTGACCATTTCTTTTTTTTTTTAATTGCCTTGTCATATATTTTGTCCATTTTTCTCTTGGATTGGTTATCTTCTTATAGATTGATTGAAGCTTTATATATGATAGATATCAACAGTGTCATTTTATATGTTACAGATATGTCCTCTCATTAAGTTGTTTTTCATTTTGCTTTGTTTTTAGGAACGTACTTAGGAGGTCTGACAAGTAGGTTCGTGAACTTACCACTGCGTGCTTACATTAGAAGCACTGTACAAACAACTCAGTAAGGTTTCATAACCTTACTTCACTGTCTCACAGCTGTGTTTTTGTTGACATGTGGTGGTGTCTTGCTGAGTGGTGTGCATTATTGTTGTTGCATGTTTTTGCATGTCATTGTGAGAATGTTGGAGATTGATTTAGAGCAATGACCCTTAAATTTCTTGTTAAACTTGGCAAGAGTAGAAATGAAATCAGGGACATGTTAGTCCAAGTTTATGGGAATAATGCCATGAAGAAAACAGCAGTGTACAAATGGATTAATTGTTTTTCTGAGGGGAGAGAAAGCATCACTAATGAAGAGAGGTCAGGATAACCAGTAACAAGCAGAACTGATGAAAAAATTGTAAAAATTAATCGAATTGTGCATCAAAATGTCAGCTGACATGAGAATCATAGCAGACTAAATAAACATCAATAGAGAAATAGTTAAAAAAAATCTTGGCATGAGAAAGGTATGTGCAAAAATGATCCCAAAAGAGCTCTTGTGTTATGACAATGCACCAGCTCACACAGTACTGTCTGTGAGGGAGTTTTTAGCCAGCAAAAAAATAACTATTGAAACCTCCTCTCTACTCACTTGATCTGACCTACACAGACTTTTTTATTTTACCCAAAGATAAAGAAAATATTGAATGGAAGAGATTTTGATGACACTCAGGACATGAAGGGTAATACAATGACAGCTCTGATGGCCATTCTAGAAAAAGAGTTCCAAAATTGCAAGACTTCATCTCTACAATAAATTTAATTGGACTAGGTGCTAGCATTGGTGCTAAGGGGAGTACTTCAAAGATGACCTAGTGATATTCAGCAATGAGGTATATAGAACTTTTTCTAGAATGAGTTCATGAAGTACTAGGATTGTAGGCATGAGACACTGTACCTGGTCTCTTATTAGATTTCTGTTCAGGTTTTATCATTTAAGTTGCTGTGAGTGGAAATTATTTTTCCTGATATTTCTTATTGGTTATTGCTAAAATATAGAAAACCAAGATATAGAAACCATTGATTTCTATATCTTGATCATTTTCTTTACTCTATTGGTTTTCACAATAATCTGTTCTTTACATTTTCCTTAAAGTCCTCTTTTTTCTAATAAGCTAGTTCTACCTCTCTTGGATTTCTAGTGCTTTTTAAAAATTATATATATAAGGTCAGACACAGTGGCTCATGCCTATAATCCCAGCACTTTGGGAGGCTAAGGTGAGAGTACTGCTTGAACCCAGGAGTTCAAGACCAGCCTGGCCAATATGGCAAGACTTCATCTCTACAATAAATTTTTTTTTTAAATTAGCCGGGCATGGTGGTGTGTACCTATAGTCCCAGCTACTTGGAAGACTGAGGTGAAAGGATCCCATGAGTCCAGCAGGTTGAGGCTACAGTAGTCATGATCTTACCACTGTACTCTAGTATAGTCGACAGAGTGAGCTCCGACTCAAAATAAATAAAAATTATACACGTATACATGGATATTTTAATAGACTTTGTTTTTTATAGCAGTTTTTGATTTACAACACAACTGAGCAGAAGGTACGGAGAGTCCCTGTTTACCTTTTGCCCCCACACACCCACATCCTCCTCCACTATCAACTTCCCCAACCAAAGTAGTATATTTGTATGATGGTTAATATGAGATGTGAACTTGACAGAACTGAGGGAAGTCTAGATGGCTGGTGAAGTCTCATTCCAGGTGTGTCTGTGAGGGTGCTTCCAGCAGAGATTGAAGTGTGAGTCAGTGAAATGGGAGAGAAAAACCCACCCTCTTTGTTGGCAGTGTCATCCAATTGGCTGCCAGCAACTACAACAAAGCAAGCAGAAAAAGGGGGTTAAGCAGCTTGCTGAGTTTCCTCACTCTCTCTGTCCTTTCCCTGTGGGATGCTTTGCTTCCTTTCCTCCTGCCCTTGGACATCAAACTCCAGATTCTTCTGCCTTTAGACTCTGTGACTTGTACCAGCAGCTTCCTGAGGGCTCTTGAGCCTTCCACCTCAGACAAGAGGCTGTACTGTGACTTCCCTGGTTTTGAGGCTTTCAGACTTGGACTGAGCCACATTATCAGCTTTTCTCATTGCCCAGTTTGCAGATGGCCTCTCATGGGACTTCACTTTGTGGTTCTGTGAGCCAATTCTCCCTAATAAATTCCCTTTTATGTACACATATCCTAGTAGTTCTGTCCTTCTGGAGAACCCCGACTAATACAATTTGTTAGAATCAATGAACCTAGATTGACACATCATTATCATCCAAAGTCCACAGTTTGTATTAGGGTTCACTCTTAGTGTCATGCATGTTATAGGTATGGACAAATGTATAATGACATGTATCCACCATTATAGTATCGTACAGGGCAGTTTTACTGCCATAAAGATCCTCTGTGCCCTACCTATTCATCCCTCCTTCTCTCCTTCTCCTCGCCCCCCTCCTTTCTGGCAACCACTGATCCTTTTTACTATATTCATAGTTCTGTCTTTCCCAGAGGTCATATTGTTGGAATCATACAGGATATAGACTTTTCAGACTGACTTCTTTCACTTACTAACATGCATTTAAGGTTCCTCCATATCTTTCCATGGCTTAATAGCATATTTCTCTTTAGCACTGAATTATATTCCATTGTCTGGATTCACCAGAGTTTATTTATTCATTCACCTAGTAAAGGACGTTTTGGTTGCTTCCAAGTTTGGATTTTTATTTTATTGCTATGGTACATATGAGTACATATGAGGATTTGCTACATAAATAAACTGCATGTGGGTGAGATCTGGGCTTCTAGCGAGACCTCTCTCCCCCTAGTAGTGGACATGGTACCCAGTGGGTGGTTGTGTGCCTCTTATCCCTCCTTTAACAGTGCCCAGCACTGTTGTTGTTCCCGCCTTTGTGCTTGCATGCCCAATGTTTAGGGCCCTCTTATGAGTGAGGGTTGGCAATTTTTTGTTTCTGTGATAGTTTCCTTAGAATGATAGTCTCCAGCAGTATCCATGTTGCTGCAAAGGACATTATTTGGTTCTTCCTGATGGCTGCATAATATCCATCACGTATATGTACTACATTTTCTTTATCCAGTCCACATTCTGTGGGCATCTGGGTTGGTTCCATGTTTTTGCTATTGTGAATAGTGTTATAATGAACATATTTGTGCAGATGTCTTTTTAGTAGAGTGATTTGTGTTCCTCTGGGTATATTCCCAGAGATGGGATTGCTGGATCTATGGTAGCACACTTTTTAATTATTTGAGAAAATGCCACACTGCTTTCCACAGAGATTAAACTAGCTTACATTCCCACCAACAGTGTAGAAAGGTTTTCTGTTATCTACAGCCTCACCAACACCTGTTGTTTTATGACTTATTGATGATAGCCATCCTGACCTGTTGGAGTGATAGCTCATTGTAGTTTTGATTTGCATTTCTCTGATGATTAGTAAAGCTGAACATTTTTTTCATACACTGTTGGTTGAGAAGTGTCTGTTCATGTTCTTTGCTCATTTTTTAATGAGGTTATTTGGTTTTTACCTGTCAATTTGTTTGAGTTTCTTGTAGATCCTGGATGTTAGGTCTTTGTCAGATGCATACCTTCCAAATATTTTTTCCCATTCTGTGGGCTGTCTCTTTAATCTCTTGATGGTTTCTCTTGCTGCACAAAAACTTTTTAGCTTGATAAGGTCCCATCTGTCAATTTTAGATTTTCTGGCATTTGCTTTTGAGGACTTGGCCATGAATTCCTTGCCTATTGTGATATCCAGGAGAGTGTTCCTTAAGTTTTCTTCTAAAATTCTTATAGTTGGAGGTTTCACATTTAAGTCCTTGATCCATTCTGAGTTAATTTTTGTTTACAGTGATAGGTAGAGGTCCAGTTTCACTCTTCTGCATGTGGTGAGCCAGTTTTCCCAGCACCATTTGCTAGATTTGGTTTCATTTTCCCAATGTTTGTTTTTCTCAGCTTTGTTGAAGATGAGTTGGTTATATTCCCAGATTCTCTGTCTTGTTCCATTGTTCTGTGTGTTTATGTACTAGTACCATGCTGTCGTGGTTACTGTAGCCTGGTAGTAAAGTTTGAGGTATAGAAGTGTGCTACCTCCAGCTCTGTTCTTTTTGCTGAGGATTGCTTTAGCTATTTGGGCTCTTTTTTGCTTCCATATAAATCCCTGTGTTGTCTTTTCTAAGTCTGTGAAAAATGATGCTGGTAATTTGATAGAGATTGTGTTGATCTGTAGATTGGGCATCTTTCACACTTAAGGGAAATAAAAAGACAAGAGCAATCCAATTCAAAAATTAGTAGAAAAATGTAAATCATTAAAATAAAGTCACAGTTCAATGAAATAGAGGCTTTAAAAGTCATAGACAGGATCAATGAGACAAAAAGCTTGTTCTTTGAAATAATAAATAAGATTGATAGACCCTGGCCAGATTAACAAACAAGAAGAGAGAGAAAATTCAAACAAACACAATTAGAAAAAAGGTGATGTTACAACTGACCCTGAAGAAATACGAAAGATTATCAGAGATTACTATGAACATCTGTATGTGAATAAACTAAAAAAATCTGTAGGAATTGGAAAAATTTCTGGCATTGCATATCCTCTCAAGCTTGAAACAGGAAGTAACTAAAACCCTAAACAGACCAATAACAATCCAAGAAATTGACTCAGTAATAAAAACTTCCCCACCATAAAAATCCCTGGACCAGATGGTTTCTCAGCTGAATTCTACAAGACACACAAGGAAGAGCTGATACCAATCCTATTGAAAGTATTCCAAGCAATCAAGAAGGAACAAATTCTCCCTAGCTCATTCTACAAAGCCAATATCATCCTAATTCCCCAAAATGCCAAAGACCCAAGAAGGAAAGAAAACTGCAGGCCAATTTCCCTGATGAACACAGATGCAAAGATTCTCAACAAGATTCTAGCAAATGGCATCCAGCAGCACATTTTAAGAAACATCTGTCACGACCAGGTGGGCTCCATTCCTAGAATGCAAGGCTGACTCAACATAAATCAATAGATGTAATCTATCACTTAAACAGATGTAAAACCAAGAACCACATGATTATTTCATTAGATGAAGAAAAATCACTTGATAAAATCCAACAACCCTTCTTGATAAAAACCCTTGAACACCTACCTAGGCATCGAAGGAACATCTCTCAAAACAATAAGAGATATCTATGACAAACCTGCAGTAAGCATCCTGCTTAGGTGGGCAGAAGTTGGAGTCATTCCCCCAAGAACTGGAACAAGACAAGGATGCCCATTCTCGCCCCTCCTACTTAACATAGTACTGGAAATCCTGGCCAGAGCAATCAGGCAGAAGAAAGAAATTAGAGGTATCCAAATAGGAAGTTAATTTGTCCCTTTTTGCAGATGATATGATTCTATACCTAAAAAACCCTAGAGAATCTGTCAAAATCCTCCTCACTTTGATAAATGGCTTTGATGAAGTCTCAGGATACAGAATCAATGCACAAAAAAATTTGCATTTCTATACATTAATGACAAGCAGGCTGAGAACCAAATAAAAAACATAATCCTACTCACAATAGCCACAAAAAAACATAAAACACCTCGGCATCTGTGTAACCAAGGAGGTGAAAGACCTTTACAACAGAAACTACAAAACACACTGCTCAAAGAAATCAAGGACGACACAAATGTAAGAACATTCCATGCTCATGGTTTTGGCTAATATTAATAAAGCTGTTATAAATATCTTTATGCAGGTTTTTTGTGGACAAAAGCTTTTAAATATTTGGATAAATGCTAAGGAGTGCAATTGCTGGATCATATGATGAGTATGTTTAGTTTTGTAAGAAACTTTCAAGCTGCCTCCCAAAGTGACTGTGCCATTTTGCATCCCCACTATCGAGTGAAAATTCCTATTGCTTCGCATTCTTATCAGCATTTTGTCTGTCAGTGTTCTGGATTTTGGCCATTCTAATAGATGTGTTGTATCTCATTATAGCTTCAATTTGTAGTTTCCTAATAACATATGATGTTGAACATCTTTTCATGTCCTTATTTGGCATCTGTATATCTTCTGTGGTGAGATATCTGTTCACTTCTTTTGCTCATTTTTAATTGGGTTATTCCTTTTATTATTGTTGAGTTTTAAGAATTCTTTGTAGACCAGGTGTGGCAGTTCATGCCTATAATCCCAGCACTTTTGGAGGTCAAGATGGGAGGGTCACTTGAGTCCGGGAGTATGAGACCAGCCTCGGCAACATAGCAAGAACTCATCTCTATTGTTAAAAAAAAAAATTAAAGAAAAGGGAAAAAAATGATTCATTTGCATATTTTAGATAACACTCTTTTGTCAGATATGTGTTTTGCAAATATTTTCACCCAGTCTATGGCTTTTCTTTTTATTATCTCGACAGTTCTTTCACAGAGCAGAAGTTTTTAATTTTAATGAAGTTCAGCTTATCAATTATTTCTTTCATGGATTGTGCCTTTGGTGTTGTATTTTAAAAGGCATAATCATACCCAAGGTCATCTGTATTTTCTTTTATGTTATCTTCTGCAAGTTTTATAATTTTGCAGTTAACATTCAGGTTTATGATTCATTTTGTGTTCATTTTTTTGAAAGATGTAAACTCTGTATCTAGATTCAGTTTTTTGCAGTTGAATGTCTGCTTGCAGTTGTTCCAGCACCATTTGTTGAAAAGGCTATCTTCTCTTCATTATTTTCTCTTTCCTCCTTTGTCAAAGATCAGTTGAGTTGGGTCTATTTCTGGGATCTCTATTCTGTTCCACTGATCTATTTGCCTTTTTTTTTTTTTTTTTCCTTTTTTTGCCAGCACCATGCCATCTTAATTACTGTAGCTTTATAGTAAGTATTGAAATCAGGTAGTGTCAGTTCACAACTTTGTTATTCTCATTCAATATTACATTGGCTATTCTGGGTCTTTTGTCTCTCCCTATAAAGTCTGAAATTAGTTCATTGATATCACAAAGTAACTTGCCGGGATCTTGATTGGAATTGCATTGAATCTATAGATCAATCTGAGAATAACTGATGTGAAAATATTGAGTCTTCGTACTCATGAACATGGAATATCTCTCCATTTATTTAGTTCTTTGATCTCTTTTATCAGTTTTGCAATTTTCCTCAAATAGATATTTAACATATTTTGTTAGATTTATGCCTAAGTATATCATTTTGGGGAGTGCTAATGTAAATGGTATTGTATTTTCAATTTCAAATTCCACTTGTTTATTACTGGAATATAGGAAAGAGATAGATTTTTGTAAATTAGCCTTGTATTCTCCAACCCTGCCATAATTACTTGTGGTTGTCAGGAGATTTTTTGTTTTGGTTTGGTTTTTGGTCAATTCTTTTGAATTTTCTACATAAATAATTATGTTATCTCTGAACAAAGATAGTGTTATTTCTTTCTTCTCAATCAGTATACCTTTTATTTCCTTCTTTCATTTGACTACATTTGCTAGGGCAGCTAAAACACTGTCGACAGGAGTGATGAGGAGACATCCTCATCTTGTTCCTAATCTTAGCCAGAAGACTTTTACTCTCTTACTGTTAAGTGTGATGTTAACTGTAGTTTTGTTTAAAATATATATTCTTTATCAATTTTAGAAAGTTTCCCTCTATCCTAGTTTGCTGAGAATTTTTATCATGAATAGGTGTTGTATTTTATCACATGCTATTTCTGTGTCTATTGAAATGTCACATGATTTTTCTTTTTTCAGCCTGTTGATGTGGTAGATTACATTAATTGACTTTTGAATGTTGAACCAGCCTTGTGTATGTGGGATAACTTTCTCTTTATCATAGTCTATAATTCATTTTATATGTTGTTAGAATCAGTTTGCTGGGTTTCTTTTTTGTATGAAATTTATCCTCTAATTTCATCATAATATTGAAATAAAAATATGTAACTACATAGTCAGTCATTCCTTTTGAAACAGTTATACTTCTAAAAGCTGAACAAAAGGCTGAATAAATCTCTTATGTTCTGAGTAGTTAAAGGAAGCAATAGAGAAAGTGTTTATCCTTGAATGTTCCTGATACCTATTACCTTACTAAACCCCCCTGAAACTTGGTGATTTAAACAATAATGGTCATATATGTTGCCCCTGACTTGCAATCTGGGCAGGGCTTTGCAGGGAAGGCTTATCACTGCCTCACACAGCATCCACTGGATGGCTTGACTTGCAGAATGGTTAGCTCACACAGCTGGAAAATCGGTGCTCACTGCTGCTAAATGGGCCCTGAATGGGCAGATGCCACAGCTCAAAGTTAGGCATCCCTACAGCACAGCAGCTGGTTACTGAGGCCAAGTGTCCTGAAAGAGGGCTAGGTAGAATCTATATTGACTCTATTGGTTGAGACAGCCACAACGACCCATGCAGACTCAAGGGGAGGGGACTCAAGGGGACCGCACCTTTTTTTATGGGGAATTAACTTTCTGAAAGACCACATGGGGTAAAAATATTGTCACAGACCTCTTTGAAAAATATAATCTGTATATGATAAAGACAAACAAATAATTATTGGTGCTATCTTCCTTGAAACACTTTGGGAGAATCTTATTTGGCCCATATATATGAAAGATATAGAAGTAACTGTAACTGTCAAGGAAACATGATAAAGGGGACATTCACAATATCTGAATTGGAGCCTAATAAACCTGTTAAAGATTGAACTGCATTCCCCCAAAATCCAAATTAAAGCCCTAGCCCTCAGTGTGACTGTATTTGAAGATAGGGTCTTTAAGGAAGCCCTAACTAAAGTTGAATGAGGTCATACAGATGGTGTCCTATCCGGTAAGACTAGTTATCCTTATAAGGGGGTGAGAGGGAGAAGCCTAATAAACCTGTTAAAGATTAAATGGCAGCCGGGCTCGGTGGCTCAGCCTGTAATCCCACGCCTTTGGGAGGCTGAGGTGAGTGGATTGCCTGAGCCCGCGGGTTCGAGACCCGCCTGGGCAAGTGAGACCTCATCTCTACAATAAATCAAAAAATTAGCTGGGCGTG
>CAUYQG010208936.1:0-10368 GCA_963574415.1 Tarsius wallacei
TGGGAGGCTGAAGTGAGTGGATTGCCTGAGCCCGTGGGTTCGAGACCCGCCTGGGCAACTTGGCGAGACCTCATCTCTACAATAAATAAAAAAAATCAGTCGGGCGTGGTAGCACGCGCCTGTAATTCCGGCTACTCGGAAGGCTGAGGCGGAAGGATCGCTGGAGCCCAGCAGGTCGAGGCTGCGGTGGCCGGGAGCGGCCACTGCACTCCATCCAGTCTGGGCGACAGTGAGACTCCAACTCAAAAAAAAAAGAGAGACTGTTTTCTGACTGAAGACTCAAAAGCGTTTTTACTGACATATCATAAGCAAGTACGAAAACATAATGCATAGTGTGACCTAGAATTTAGGTTCATGCATTGTGGTCAGGTATGCCTTACTTTTATGTTGATGAGACACTGGAATGGAAAATCCATAGAGGGGGAAGATGCTGGAGTCCATGGTGATATAGTAGACGAGGAAGGCTTTCCTTCCTGGGAAGTTGATATGTCCTTTGATGCATGGCTCTATCAACTACATGACTTATCCATCCTTGTCTTCATTTCCTATTTTGTGGCCAGCTATTCTTGCAGACTTATCTATTTCTTAATGCTCAGTTGAGATATATCCTGGGCTCAATTACTGCAATTACACTTTAGTAATCCTTACTTCTATTTTCTGTGGCCTTTTCCTTGGTTTCAATCTCTCCTAGTCTCCCGCTCAAATTTTGTAGGACCATAATGGTGACCTTATGCACATTCAATGGCTAGTAACTGTGGGAGAAGTTCCATGCTCCACTACTAACTAAAACATATGAGTTTTAACTGAAACCCGAGGAAGGCAAGATTATTCTTAAATGAACTTTCTAACAAGTCATATTTCAGGTATCAGTAATGATTGTAGAGGTGAACTTTGCACTTTTATTGAGTGATTTTGTGTGTGTGTGTGTGTGTGTGTGTGTGTGTGTTTTAAGAGTTGGAAGAATAGGAAAGTCTTGGAACTCTGAATTCTGCACAAATATTTACCATGTTTACCTATTTACCATAAATGATACTTCTGATTTTCTGCTCAGCAACAGACAACTAAACAACCTATTAAATAACAAGTCATATTTTTACATCTTTATGTTTTAAAAATTAACATGGGAATTTAGGTATCCTTGTGAACTGAATCCATCAACATGAAAAAAAATCTATGTTGACATTGTTATCTAGCTTATTTTTGAACATTCCAATCCAAATGAAAACTATTTGATATTATTGAGCTGAAATTTTATGTGGAATTTTATGCTGGCTATATTTCTTGCAATAAGGAGCATAGTCTTTTAAAAACTCATTGCTAGTTACACTGATTCCTAACTACCCAAAAATTTCAGATTGGATACCAATGTCATAGGAGAGTCCCTGTTTAGAAGGATGTCTAGTTTCCTCCCACACTGAGTTTTAATTATTTTTCTGTGTGATGTTTCTCAGAGAACAAAATATTTATGGCTATTACACAACTGAATCAGCAATCTTTTCAATATTTAATATAAATTACTTGGCAATCTTTGTTGGAATAAGAGTTAGAAAATGACAAGAGTCATGAGGGATACATTTTGCTACTGCTTGCATAAATATCAAGTAAATGAGCAATCTTTCTAACCACAGGGCACATTGGATAGAGTAAACATTAAACAGGAAGCCATCAAAGGCAATTCCCACAGGCATCACACATGAATCTTTGATATATTCCAGCAACACAATCTCCATAAACATTTGTTTAAAGAGCTAGTACTAATCTTCAGATGAATTCTTATTAAATATTTCATAATCATTCAGCTACTAACTTTCAGTAGAATAAAAGCTTTAGTTCTAATGCAGCAAATTTGAATCTATCATGGGGATTTATAGACAATATTTTAATTTTACCAATGTTATTTGCCATTTGAACACTTTTAATAATCTCATTTATTTTAATATACAAACATATACACACACAAACATGCATATATAGGTGCTTGTATGTTATACTGAGACCTTCTAGGAATGAAACTGGATCTTTTAAATATGATAGGTACACAAATAATCTCCTGCTTGAGAAATAAGATATTAAAGACATTCCAAGTCTCAAAGATTGTTCCTTATCAAAATATTGGGAATGATATTTCCCAAATACTTTGACCTTTAAAATATGATTTAGGCAGAAACTCAATTAGCAGGATCTTGGGAATAGCGTCAAGGATGACAAGAGAAAAGAGGGGAGAGAAGAAACCAGGGATTTATGATCACATAATTTAACATGTGCAAGATTCAAAACAATTAAAGTGTCTGAAAATTATATGAGCATATTTTTAAAATTAGGAGCTTTTCCTATGGGTTACATCCATAGATATGTGAATTTGACTTATACCTTGCCCCCAACAGGCACTTAATATGCAATCATTATTTATTACATATGATATGATGAACAAACATAGATGCTAGTATTTAGGATTTCCCGTAATAAGATTGGCTATTTGAAGATAGAACAGATTAGTGCCCACCTGTGATTGACATGCAGAGCTCTGGTGTCATGTTCTGTTCTATTTTCCTCAGAGCTTCTTAATTTTTCTGTCAGCTTCTATTATCTCCTCATTCGTGGAATGCTTCTTCTATGCTCAATATTTACCTCAAGCATTTTCAAAGTAATCAGTGATAAATTCAAAAGTATTTTGGTACCCTACCAGCTACACCACTGAACGTAGGTGGTTTCCTAAATAGTTCAGAGTATATCTTCTTTCCTTGTGTTTTGTTTAGCTGCTGAGGTTCAAGGATTCTAGCATTCACTGTTGCTCAGTGTGGATTTAGGAATTTTTAGCCTAAGGTGATAGTGCTCCAAGCCCTTTGGATAAGTAAACTTGGGAAATGCTGCATGTCTTGCTCATCTTCAGTAACTTTACAATGTGCAAGTGCTTAAAAAAGGCTCTGAGACTTCCTGCAATGGAGAACGCGATTTCACTTTTTTTCTCCAAATTCCAGCGTCTTCCAAACTAATTTTTTTTTTGCCATAGACCTATTTCATTGCCTAATATTCAGTGGCTTTGAACAAAGTTTTAAAAATTCTAATCTAAAAACTCAAGTGACAACAAGCTTAAAGTATATTTGTAATCCATTTCCTTTACTTCAATCATACTTGTTCTTTATCGGTTGCTGGGCTCTTCTAAAGGGAAAATTAAGCAGAAGCTGTTTGTTTTGTAAACCTAAGGTGTTTGTGTGCATGGGAGGAGATACTATTATCAAGATATAGTTTTTCTCTCTGAACTGTAGGGTTACTGCAACTATTTAAGGGAGAGAGAAGGAAACAGAAAATTAAATTTCAATCTCTTTTTTGTCTTTATGTTTTCTTTATTATTGGTTCTGTCTTATTATTTGTTATACATAATATGATTAGTTAACAGGTAATAGTGTTTAAGATACATGGCACAAATTTAATGATTAGATTAATATATTTATGCTATTAAAACAGGAAACTTACATAAATTAAGGTGAATATTTTTTAAAACGATACATCCTTGTGAGGAGTGAGGAAAGAGCACTTTTACCAATTATACAAATTCGGATTCTCTAATTACTGCATTTTTTCTCAAAGGTCAAAGTTAAAAATTTAAGTCCTAAACTTACTTTTATTTCAAAGTAACACAGAATGTCAGTTCTGTTGCGACATACTTACTTGGGTGTAAAACACACACACACAGGCACACACTCAAAAACAATGCATCAAATATAGATTCACAGACATGCAACCTTGTAGCTTTCAGGAGATGTGTTCACATTTTTTGGCCTGTGATGGGGACTTTGAGTTTGCTTGGCTGCTTACCACTCATTAAATGTCTTATTGGCCACAATAACAAAGTCATCCCTTCATCTTGTGTAATGTCTTTTACTTTTCTTGAAAGTCTCCTGAGAATACTCTACGTGTCCTCTTCATGTTGCCTAAAAGTCCTTCTCACTCTTGTCCTTTTAGAAAATTCCTAGTTATTTTTCAAGCCCCAATTAAAGGTTATTAATCTTTAATACCTATCCTGATTCTTGAGTACAATTAGTTACTTTGTTCAAGTTTTTATCACTGAACTAATCACATTTCACTTCGATTTTCATGTCCCTTACCATGATGATCAACCAGCTCTTTCAAGCCAAGTACCGTTATCAGTTGTCTTCATTTCCCAGCAAAGTGATTTGCATGTACGTGGTGTTCAATACAGTTTGTGTACAAAGGTTATATTATTATGATAATTAAATCATGAAGCATCTTGAAGACATCACAGAGCCAAAATAGCTAACTTCTATGACAGAACTTAATTCTCAAGAACAGCTCAGACACTGGAAGTATATAAATGGTAACATTGAAATTGCATGAAATTGTTATTTGTCTCTCACTAGATTAAGCTTACAGACTTCTGTTTTGTGCCCTGGTTAAAAATAATGTGTTTTTTAGTTGAAGTCTCATTCTGTGGCCCAGGATGGAGTGCAGTGTCACGCTGATGGCCACTGCAGCCTCGACCTGCTGGACTCAGGCGATCCTTCCACCTCAGCCTTCCAAATAGCTGGAACTACAGGCATGTGCCACCACTCCTGGCTAATTTTGTTCTGATTTATTGTAGAGATGAAGTCTCGCCAAGCTGCCCAGGCTGGTGTCGAACTCATGAACTCTGGAAATTCTCTCACCTCGGCCTCCCAAAGTGCTGGGGTTCTAGGTGTAAGCCACTGCGCCAGACCCAAAAATAAAATTTTAAGTTGCATTAATTTTCAACACTATCTTTGATAGTTTTCACATAAAAGCAATACATTCTGATATTTAAAATTGGAAGCTTTTAATATTTTAGAACACAAGACCCCTGTTACCATATAGCAATATTTTATTGGCGTGAGTGACAGCTGACTTTTTACAATGGAAACTACTCTCTAGTTCAAGCTAGTTGACTCTTAAATCCAACCCACTTCCTTATTATCTAGATGACTTCCATAGGCATTTGATTTTTCATTCTTTATCTCATTTACTGTACCACTTATAAAATAACACAAGACAATATTGAGAGTTTATAATAAAAATATACTCTCCAGAAGTCCAGCATGCTAATTTGTTTCCTCTGTTTGAGTTGGGACATTCATCTTCTCCTGTTCTCATGTGACACTGGCACTCCTGCTTCTCAAACTTCAGACAAACTATTGGCTCCCTTGGTTCTCAGGACTTCAAACTCAGGCTGAATTAAACCACCAGCTTTCCTAGTTTTCTACTTTGCAGATGGTAGATCATGGGTCTTCTCAGTTTTTATGTTTGCATGCGGAGTAGTAAAAAGAGCACTGATAATCCATGGTATAAACTATTTATAGAGATAGGCAAACTATCTGCATTGAATTATCCTAGTTAATCACTCGCAAGAGTCTGTATATGATGCTTTTGTGTATTTTTGGAAAACTAGGAAATTTAATGACACTGACCATGCTCTTGGGTTTTACAGCTTACAGAACCAGGAGCCAAATAAATTTCTGCCTATTCTACATTACTATACTTAGTCCATGATATTCTGTTATAGGAATATGAGACAACTAATATGAAGAAGCATCAACACTTTTACCTGAGTAGTAACATGATGAAACGAGTCTTCTAGTCATTTTTCAGTATCTACCTGACAGAGAAGGATTCAGTGAGAACAAAAATATTGTTTTAACCAACAGAGGCCGTAACCACATGGCTTGCCATCATTATTAATCTAGCAAATGACAATCTTCCTGCTAGGCTAATTTTATTTCTGTCCAAGATTTTTAGTTCTCTGCTTCCATCTAGGGACTAACTTCAGAAAAACCACATGAACAGGTTATTTATCTGTTACTTTTTTGTCAGTACCTTTCTAGTGTCCTATTTCTGTAAAGATTTGGTGCTGTGCTGCCCAATTTCCTGTTACCAAGGAACATGCATGTTGATAAATCTACCATTATTCCTCACGTTGCCAACCAGAATCCGAGTTCCACTAAACTCTCATGGAAAAAAATATATATCTCCTAAATTTCTACATAAGATACTCAGATGTATGTTTGGTTTTGAATTGGACATGACCTAGGATGTACTATAATACATACTCAAATATCTTAAGGATACATAAACTGAAAGAGGGAGACTAGCCTTAAACCAATGGACTAACCTGTGAAAATGGAATTCGTCAGTAGAACTAAACCTACCTTACTTGGTTCTTTCTTCAGCTAAATGTTGTAATGAATGCATCAAACATTGTTCTATGTACCTGGAAAGCATAGACATTTTAATTCATTGCAACAAATGTTTAATCATGAAATGAGATGAAGTAACAATGAGTGAAGAATGTTAGTTACTGCATGTTAGTGGCTAAAGATAGAAGATTCATAGTCAGATCTACTTTCTTTTTCAGCAAATTCACTCAATAGCTTTTTGAATATGAACAAATTGATTTTTCTTTCCAAGGCTCAGCTCCTTCAACACAAAATGAGAAAATAATATTTATCTCAGATTTTTAATGGTCCCAATAAAATTATACATGAAAAAATGTTCAGTATTTTTGAATTTATAAAAATAGCTATTGTAGTAATCAGGTATATTAAAAACACATAACCACAAAAAATTCAGTGCCTATAAATGATACATCATGGCATAGGAAAATAAAAAAATTGTAGAAATTGTCTCAATTATTTGCATTATTTAGGTGTCTTCAATTGTATTCATTTGCTTTTGGACTTTTCTTTAAAAATGAAACAGAACAACATAAAATAAGCAAGAAAAAAAAGGAGACAAAAAAACACCTTATAACGTTATGTTTTTCAAATAAATGTGCACTCACTTATGCTACTGTGTGGTAGAATGTGCTTTTACTGCAATGGTGACCAAGTGAAATGTATGAGTCATGTACTCTTTTTAGAATGCAGCCCTTTCTGCCAAGTAATAGAGGTAGTGGGGTAGAAAGATGCCCAATGATACACGGCAAGCAGTACATAAGGTTGTTACAAAGGGATATGAA
This sequence comes from Tarsius wallacei, assembly GCA_963574415.1. Taxonomy (NCBI): domain Eukaryota; kingdom Metazoa; phylum Chordata; class Mammalia; order Primates; family Tarsiidae; genus Tarsius; species Tarsius wallacei. The sequence goes on from CAUYQG010208936.1 coordinate 6,986, forward strand.
GATGATGACACAGAAGAGATGCTTAAGTCATTTCTAATTCCCATGTTTAAAGTCCCTCAGCTGTCTTCAGTGAACTTTTAATTGGCAGAATTGATTGCTTCATCATGATTTTTTTTTAATTTTTAATATGTAAGGTACAATTCAGCGTTAGGTACACAAATGTTCATTACACAGGTACCCTTGTTGATGAGGTGTGCTCCCCCTTCCCTGGCAGTTTCCCACTACTGCCAATTCCACCCCGCCCTCCCCTGGCAGTTTCCCACTCCTGCCAATTCTTTCTTATAGTATTGGATAGTTGTTCAAGGTCCGCTTATGAATGAGAACATGTGGCACTTGGTTCTTTGTTCCTGTGATAGAAACTCAGTATTATAGCAGCTAAGTCCATCCAAGTTGCTGCAAAGTTCACCATTTTGTCCTTTATGGCTGCATAATACTCTATCATGCATATGTACCACATTTTAAAAATCCAACCCTCTTTTGATGAGCAGCATGGTTGGTTCCATGTTTTTGCTATTGCAAATAATGCTGCAATAAACGTGCTTGTGCAGCTATCTTTTTCACAGAGTGATTTGAGTTCCTCTTGGTATATTCCCCTGGGAATTGCAGGGTCATATGGGAGATGGATTTTTTGATTTTTTAGGAATCGCCACACTGTTTTCCACAGAGGTTGTACTAGTTTACGCTCCCACCAGGAGTTTAGAAGTGTTCCCTTTTGCCACATCCTTTCCAACATCTGTTGTTTTTTGAGCTGCTGACTGGAGTTAGGTGTGTCTCATGATTTTTTTTAATGCATTAGGGAAAAGGAATCAACTTTATAAACCAAGTACAATTTTTCTTATTTATCATTCTTGAAGGCTCATTGGTTTTCTTATGTCTTTTTAGGTAGGGCTGTCTATTTTGTGTGTCCCAGGGATGAGGCAAAACGTTACTATTTATACTTGGAATCCAAATACTAATTTGATAGAAGTGAGTACATGGTAAAAAATATGTACCATGCATGACTGCATATAAAGGAGTACGGCTGCTATAATACTGGTTATGTGCTGGTTATGTGTGTAATACCAATGCACACAATTGGATAATTTGCATTTGTTTTAAAGACTAAACAAAGGAGAAGAAACTGCATTTCTTGTCATAGCTTTCTATGCCTCATACATTCTTATGTGTTTACATACATTATAAATTTTAATTTTCAAGTAATATTTCTTCAGCAACATTTTTAGGTAAGGAAACTAAGGCTCATAAAAGTTAAGTAAGTTGTCTGCAACTGTAGAGTTAGTATGTAGCACAATTGCAATTTTAAAAATCAAATCAGCCAGGTTCCAGAACATTTAAGTTGATTTTGTGGGATGAATACTGGTACTGAGAATGCTGGAAACATTTTAGCACAAAATAATGTTTAATGTTTTGGAAGACACAAAACTGCCTTGGTACATCATTTTTAAGGATAGTGAGATGTAAGGATAAGGCATGAATATGTAGAAGTGTGCAAAACAATGTTCAGTGTTCTCCTGTAGGAATTGAGAAAAAGACAGCAAGGCATTCCACCACCCAATCCTCATCAAAATAAATGCATGCACACTGAAACAAAGAAAAACTATTTACATATGTATGTGTGCATGCGTGTATACATGTACCTACTACATGTCTCTGTGTGTCTACTTGAAATATGCATAATCAGGGAGATTTTACATACAAAGTCACTGAGAGAGAGGGAGAGAGAGGCAGAGAGAGAGAGAGAGAGAGAGAGACAGAGAGAAAGAAAGGAGATCAATTCACCATCTTTCTAAAGACGATGGTTTTGTATTAAAAGTCTTATAGTTATGCAAAACACATTAATGTGTTCACTAGGCAAAGATGGACCCAGAGCTGAGCTTGAGATTAAGAGTCTTTAAAATATGAACAAGTCAGAATAATATACAGAGAAAAATACAAAGTATTTTGAGGTCATTTTAGAAGGGGATGGATAGGTGAAAAATAGGAAGGGGAGAGAAAAGGGAAAAACCATAGAGGTATTATGAAGCTGAAGGTTAAGTGCTATAAAACAGCCAGTGAAAAATCTTCTGTGTTCAAATATTGGTGGGGAACTTAAGGCATAAATTTAATGTTTAAATTTTATTCTTTTTGCAATGCATTCCTATCTTTCACTTGCTTTCAATAGAGATGCAATACTATGTGTGTCTGTGTATTTGTGAACATTATGGACTTTGGAAAGGCATGATGTACATGGCATGGAGGTTTAAGGCAATTTTAAAAGTTCCAAAAGACTGACGTCAGGATTATTTCAGCATTATCATTACATTTTTAAGTCATTCCATAGTTTTCGAACATAACTTCTGAGTGATGAATTAAGTAGTAACTAATAATGATCACTTCATATAATTTTTAATTTTACATAGCAGTCAGGCTTATAGTAATCTTGAGCACTAACCTTAGAGTTCTTGTATAAGTTAGATAATGCCTGCAGGAGGAAAAAAATAACAGTCATTTAAACAAGTTAGAAGTTTATTTGTTATTTATATAAAATTCTGAGCTGGCTTGTAAGTTCAACCCTGCCAAAATTTAGAAGCTCCAACTTACACACGCTTGTTGTTCTATCATCTGTAAAGAGTTGCTCTCAGCCACATGATCCAGGGTGGCTATCAAATTCTTGCTTGATATTATTACAGTATGTCTACATTTCAGTTATTAGGATGTAGATAATAACAACAGCTTCTTGACAACATTGTTTGCATTTCAGTTACCAAAGTATTACAAACTCTGTGTATTACATGAAGTAGAAACAATGACTGCTAGTACTCAATCCACAAATCACTATATAAATTTCAGATGCATAATAATTTGTGATCACTAATCACTTCTTTCAAATTTCATCCATGGTTGGTCACTGTACATCTGTTATTCATTTTGCACACAGGTAGCAAAGTGTATAGATGTGCCTCCTCCTTGTTTCCAGCAGTAAAACCCACATACATTTTAGATAAGTAGATAATTAAGAGAGAATTGACCTGGCCATCATCAGTAACTCAAAAAACAACAGATGCTAGAAAGGATGTGGCAAAAAGGGGACACTTCTACACTGTTGGTGGGAGTGTAAGTTAGTACCCTCTGTGGAAAACAGTGTGGCGATTCCTAAAAGATCTAAAAATCAACTTCCCATATGACCTTGCAATCCCCCTGCTGGGACTATACACAGAGGAACTCAAATCACTCTATGAAAAAGATACCTGCACATGTATGTTTATTGCAGCATTATTTACAATAGCAAAAACATGTAACCAACCTTGCTGCCCATTGAAAGAGGACTGGATAAAAAAAATGTGGTACATATACATGATAGAATATTACAGAGCCATAAAGAAGGACAAAATGATGAACTTTGC
>CAUYQG010208938.1:0-19836 GCA_963574415.1 Tarsius wallacei
GGGCAAGCGAGACCTCATCTCTACAATAAATCAAAAAATCAGCCGGGCGTGGTAGCGCGCGCCTGTAGCTCCAGCTACTTGGAAGGCTGAGGCGGAAGGATCGCCGGAGCCCAGCAGGTCGAGGCTGCGGTGGCCGGGAGCAGCCACTGCACTCCAGTCTGGGCGACAGAGTGAGACTTCAACTCAAAAAAAAAAAAAAAAAAAGAATATACCGACAGCCATAAGAAATGAAAACTGATTGACAAAGGGCAGAAAACAACTTCAAACAGTAGAAGCAAAAAATCAGAAAAAGCACCTTGTCCCAGGAAAACTTAATTTAGATCCAAAAGCCACAATGAGCTCAGTTGCTTCTGTTATCATCAAATCTAATAATTAAGAGTCACACTCATAAAACTGATGCTTAGTTACCAATGAAATTATGCTAAGCACAATCAATTTAAAATGGCAAATGCATAGTATCACTTTCATTAAAATACCTAATTAATTCCTATATAGCCTTTACTAGGTAGGCTCCATGCACAATTCTAAGTGCCTCACATACATTAACTCCTTAATCCTCCCAAAACTACAATATGTAATTTTATTATCCCCATTTTATAGATTTGGAAACTGACATGAATGGTTAAATATAGTCAAGCTAACTGTCAGCTTTGAAAGTGTTTTAAAGTAAAGTAAACATTCTTCAGAGAAACATAACAGAATCCAAAATCTCTACAATGTACAAGGCACAGTCTAATAAAACAGGGCTGAATTATTAAACATGTGACAAAAAACAGATGTTAGCTGTGCTCAAGAGAAAGAGCAATCAATGAAAACTGATCCAGATGACTAAGACGTTAATTAGCAGACAGGGAGAACAGAAATGTTGTAATTAGCAGACAAGAGCAGAGTAACAACTATGCTCAAGGTAAACAAAAATATGCATGTAGACGTCTGGTTTTGATTCAGTCATCACTGTGTCTTTAAAACAACAACAAAAAAAATCCAAACAAACCAAAATATCAACAACTCTTCTTAGATCTGTCAGAGAAGTGCAGTCCCAGGGTAAACTGGTGCCCTAAAGATTGGAGACAAAGGCAAATAGAGAAAATCATAATTTACTAGAACTGAAACTCATCAGCAGGAAGCGCCGCAGAATAAGCGTCAGGGTCAGAAAAATCTAACTTGAAATTGACAATTAATGGAGATTCAATGTAGACAAGTTTGAGAGTTAAAAACTCAATGGGGAACCACTCATAAGAGGTCCCACGCTTTTGTCAGTTTTACCTCTGGAAGCTCTACCGGGTATTCACAGCGAGTATCGGAAAAATTCCTCATGCTTCCAGCAGGGGAAAAAAAAGAAACAATTTTGAACTGCAGTAGAGTGATCTATTCTTCTTAATAAGGCCTGATCTCAGGAGAAACTATTTTACCACAATGTGACCTGCTGCTGGGGTTTAGAAAAGCCTAATTCACCTTGGGGAAGGGAAAAGCCCATCTCCAGCCTCTTCTAGTCATCCTGCCCCACCAAATCAGGCAGCAGAGAAGCACCGGTGAAGTTCCCAGTCTAAGGGCACAGGTTCATCAAAAGACTGAGGCTAATCACAAACTAAAGAATGCTTCCCCTTCTTCCTCATACTATTACATTATTAAAGGCCTATTTGCCATAGTTCTATTTATCTAGTTCATCATGTCCATTATTCCTTGATAAACTACAAAAAATTACCAGACATAATAATAAGCAAAAACATTTGAAGAGACTGAACAAGTATCAGAACCAGAGTTTGATATGGCAGGAATGTTGGAAATATCAGACCAGGAATTTTTAAAAACTATGGTCAATATGCAAATGTCAACCTTAAAAAAAACATAGAACAAATTACCTCTAAATGTGTTGGGTTTATGTGGGAATAGAAATAAGGATTATAATCCAGGATGCATTAAAGAGCAAATCATCAGTGTATTCAGTGAGGGAGAGATAAAGGGGGAGTTTTATCAGCAAAAGAGATTGACAGAAGATTTGAAGAAAGAGATCACTGGTTCCAGAGGTTCAAGGACAGTATTGTTGTGAGTTTATTGACAGAGATGCCATTACTGGGTAACTCTTCTTCTGAGAATATCTCATCTGAAATATTGCAGCCCTAAAAGAATGTCTACTATACCAGGCACAGTGCTCACGACTGTAATCCCAGCACTTTGGGAGGTGGAGGCAAGAGGATTGCCTGAGCTCAGGGGTTTGAGATCAGCCTGAGCAATGTGGCAAGACTTTGTCTTTACAATAAATAAAAAAAATTAGCTGAGTGTGGTGGCGCACACCTGTAATTCCAGCTACTCGGAAGGCTGAGGCCAGAGGATCACCTGAGCCCAGCAAGTCAAGGCTGCGGTGGCTGTGAGTGTGCCACTGCATTTTAGCCTGGGTGATGAAGTGAGACTCCCACTCAAAAAAAGAAAAGAAAAGAAAGGAAAAGAAAAGAATGTCTAGTAACAAGGCTTATCAAGCAGGAGATTTATGAAGGGTTTTGAGAAAGTCCTTGGAAAAAGTTATTTTATCAGACATGTAAGCATGAGCCTCTTCTCTTCTGGGTCTTCCAGGAACTATTTTGTCTGAATCTGACAGCTGATTTCTAGTCTGATATCTACAACTTCCACACAAAGAACTTTAATGGAAAAAGTAGACAACATGGAAGAACAGATGGATAGGCAGAGTAATGAAAAACTCTAAGAAAAAATTTGAAAAAAAATGCAAGCAATCAAAAACACTGCAAAAGAAATGAAAAACGCAAAACTGGAAGAGTCTACAATATTACCCAGCATGCTCTTGGCATTGCTGTAAACAAACAAGGGCAAGTTTCTTGCTAAAACAATTAATGTGAGTATTTAGCATATTAAGCACTCTAAAAACTGAGACAGTTTCCTAAAAAGAAGGAAGTTAAAGATCAAAGTACCAAGTTATTTTGGGACAAAACAGTTGCACAAGTAGAGCACAGCAAAAGAAAACAAACAAAAAAGAAAGACAATACTACGACAAACATGAATGATATGGTTTCTTGAATGTAAAAGTATGTGTATTAGCCTAAAAAATTAGCGTGATGATGGCTGGGTTCGGTGGCTCAGTCTGTAATCCCAGCACTTTGGGAGGCAGAGGCAAGTGGATTACCTGAGCCCATGGGTTTGAGACCAGCCCGGGCAACTTGGTGAGACCCCGTCTCTACAATAAAATAAAAAATAGGCGTGGTGTGCACATCTGTAGTTCCGGCTACTTGGAAGGCTGAGGTGGAAGGATCGCTGGAGCCCAGCAGGTTGACGCTGGAGTGGCCGTGAGTATGCGTGCCACTGCACTCCAGCCTAGGCAAAGGAGTGAGATTCCATTAAAAAAATAAAAATAGTGTGACGCAAGAAACCCAAATGTTGCCTTCATGCAATCTACTTATGTAGCAAATCCTCACATGTACCACACAACGCTAAAATTAAAAAAGGTAAGAGTAGAATGTCAGCATTCTCTATTACTAAGTATAAAAAGCAAGTCATTTTTCTTACCATGGTACAAGGCTATCTTAACTATCATTGATGACTTGTCTTCTAGAATCATCCATACAATCAAGACTATAAGAGGGACTTTTGTTTATTATCAGATGACTGATTTTATAACATAAAAATATCAGCAATCTAGGTACTTGGCTAAGAGCTCTAGCTTGTACTGTCAACCAACAACTCCTGACAAATGTAACATTCGACATTCAATCTAATCCATCTGGGCAAAGCTAATATAGATATCAATGAAAATATTTTATTACAGTATCACTGATAATGACTATATTGAGCACTTAGTAATAACTAAGTGCTTTATTTCAGGTTCTAACAGTTATTCAAGAGTTATTATTTTACAAGTGAGGAAATCAAAATTTAGATGCTGTCTTTTGTTTGTGTGCTACTATAACAGCATATCTGAAACTGGGTAATTTATAAAGGAAGAATTTTTATTTCTCACAGCTCTGGAGCCTGGGAAGTTCAAGATTCAGTAGTTCTGGCCTCTGGTGAGGGCCTTCTTGCTGCACTCCCCCAAAATAAAAGGTGGAAGGGCAAAGGGGGTAGATGGGGAGAAAAAGGGAGCACCTGAGAGTGCTGAGCTTGTCCTTTTATAGTGAACCCACTCTCATAATAATGGTATTAATCTGTTCATGAAGGCAGAGCCCATATTACCTGTTTCTTAAGGATCCCACCTCCCAACACCTTCATACTGAGGGTCAAATTTCCAAAACATGACCTTTGGAGGACATATTCAAAACACAGCAGATGTGTTAAGTGCCTTGTCCATGGTCAAAAAGCAAAATCCAAGGTCTGCCTAACGGAAAACCCCATGCTCAGTTCAGAATATTATTTCTCTAAAAAGAAAGTATTGAATATCTGGATTGCTTCATTTAACCAAACCAAAATTCTTTTGAGAAACATTACAAATTTTTACAAATAAGAAAACTAAAACTCAGCAAGGTTACGCAGCTTGTCCAAAGTCACAAAGCAAATATGGTATTAGGCCTGGGTCCATCTGACTTAGAATCTCGTGATCTGTTCAAGATACCACCCTGTACTTACTAGCTATTCCCTGTTGTTTTAGTGGGTTCAATAAAAGAAAGGAGGCCAGGTGCGGTGGCTCAAGCCTGTAATCCCAGCACTTTGGGGAAGCTGAGGCAAGAGTACTGCCTGAGCCCAGGAGTTTGAGATCAGCCTGGGCAACTTGGTGAGACGTCATCTCTACAATAAATCAAAAAATTAGCTGGGCGTGGTGGCATGTGCCTGTAATTCCAGCTACTTGGAAGGCTAAGGCGGAAGGATTGCTTGAGCCCACCAAGTCGAAGCTGCAGTGACTATGAGAGTGCCCCTCTCCAGCCTGGGCAACAGAATGAGACTCCAACTTGAAAAGAAAAAAAAAGGACTATACAAAGAACAGTTCTGCTTTCTTTATAAAGCCTTGGCTGAAAGAGTGGTCAATAACTTGCATTACTCAATATTTCGTTCACAAGACTCCAAAAGACAAATGTTCTCTTAGATTCCAGTGCCGGAAGATGTTCCCTCAAAACAAATCATATTCAACTATTTGTTCACTTGTGCTAAACAAACACGTGATAGAGAGAAACATGAATCCATGTGATCCCTACTACTCTAAAGTCATTTGTAAGGGCCAGGCACAGTGACTTATACCTGTAATCCCAGCATTTTTGGAAGGGCAATCCCAGTCTGGGCAACATAGTGAAATGCCATCTCTAACAAAGATTTTAAAATTTGCCAGTTGTGGCTGTGCACACTTGTAGTCCTAGCCACTCTACCCTACCCGGGAGGTTGAGGTGGGAGGATCCCTTGAGCTCAGGAGATCTAGGCTGCTGTAAAGTATGATAACGTTCTGAACTCTAACCTGGGCCACAAAGTGAGACTCTGTTTCTTTAAAAAAAAAAAAAGGGGGTGGGGGTAGACATAATACAATATGTATATAAATAACCATGATTTAAGATAAAAAGTAATGTGCTTTTCTTTAATTAAACAAAAAATTATAACATACAACTCATTACCCTTCCCCTTGCTTTATCCGCCAAAGCCAAGAGCTAAATCTAATGTTTAAATACAGTAATCACTTTACCTCAGGTTCCTAGAAGGAACTTTATTTGATTTATAACTCTGACTTTATTTTTAGCTGCCCTACTGTACATGTAGCCTATCTCAATCTACCTCAAATCTTTTTGTGAAAGCAGACAGAATATATAATATAAATGGGTAAGTAAAGAAGGTCTGGATTAACAATACAAACTGAATCCAAAGAATGCAAACTTTTTATGGCATACTGTGCTAACTTTATCTTCACCCATTAGACCGGAGACATTCTGCGTTGCCTAGAGGATCAAATAAGCCAGTATGCTAAAAGTACTCTCAAAACTGGGATTCTAGAAACAGTTGTGAATGGAAGTCCTATTTCTGCTCTCCATTTTCCAGACATTATACAAGCTTTTAAAACCCACACTGAATTTATATTTAGAAGGCATAAATTGGGAAAATGACAAGGGAAATGGGATATGGCTGGGTAAATGGTGTTTTCAAAGGCCAGTGCAATGTAGATAATGTGAGTTTTGTATAGCTTCTTTGTTTCTATAGCTTTGGGGGAGGTGGTGAAGAGCACTACACTAACAAAAGTAGTGGCTATGAAGCACTCCCATTACTCTGCCCTTTTCACATCCTGTGCATGGTAATTTGCGAGTGTGTCCGCAGTGATATCTGCCACATCTTTAAGTGCCCTATGATGCATGTCATTGGGCCCTGCTGATTTAAACACATTCACTTCTTAAAGTAATGCTGGATCACTGGGTTCTCTATCAGATTTGGCTCCCCTCCCATTCATTCAGATTTTCTAGACAAAAAGTGATCTTGTTATCTCAGAAGCTGTTTTTGATGAGCATAAATAAAACAGCACAGAAGGCCTTCAAAATATATATATAGTAACTTTCCTCTTTAATAAAGGCCTAATATTTTTGTTTGTTTTCTTTTACTGGAAATAAAACAGCTCCTTAGCGAATCGAGCAGAATCTGTTCTTCAACTATAGAAATTCAGAGTATTATAACATGCTAACAATAAAGGGAATAGGAATGAGAAGGTGGAAGGGCATATATATATATATATACACACACACACACACACATACTACTTTTTTTGCTTCTCTTCGATCCTGTTCTTTCCACTTCAAGTCAAGGAATGGCTAGGAAGCCACTGCAGTACAAAATAATATGGTGTTATAAAGAGAACAATTGGCCCTTTTCAATCACTAACAAGCTGTAAGACCTGAACAAGTCAATCTCTCTGGATCGTTTTTCTTTTCACCTATGAAATAAAGAAATTAAACTAGATCATCACTAATACCTTCTTCAGTTAAAAAATTCAATGAATTCAAAACAAAAGTTACAAGAGAATGCAATGATACCCTTGTCTCCCATAGCCCCTTCCACACAGGAAAGCTTCTACCATTAGAGCCCTCCCTTCACTGCCCTTTCCTCACACTCTAATAAAATTAAAATTCCTAATCACAATCTGATTACAATTCAAAGTCTGAAGGAGACTTAATAACACAGGACATTTTCATTTTTAAAAGGACCAGTAAAACCACATGCATTTCTAATGAACAGTAGGTGTGAATTACAGGAGGAGGGAAGAAAAGATATGTATCTTTAACCAGAAAACCTCTAGGTGGTCCATACTTCTTCTATCTTGTTCCTAATTTACACTTTCAACTCTATTTTCCACAAAGCATAACGTACAGACAGCTGTAAACATCTTCAAATTTCTTATTTGGCTCCACGTTCCCTTTTTTTGAACTGACTCTTGCTTCTACCCTCACCACCAAGGTTTCTAGGAAGCAGAGCAGCCAGTATTGCAGAATTCATAGCTGCACATCAGCCTTACCTTCTCCATCTTAAGTTGTTAATAAACACACACACATAAAACCGCCAGAAGAATAATGGGAGAAGAAAGTACAGGGAGTGGGAAATAAAAACGACAGAAAATAGTTGGGACTGTTGCTTTTTAAGAATGGAAAAGAAATATGCGGAAAAGAATGAAAAGTCAGAAATGAAGGGAAAGACATGGAGTCAGCTCTAACTAAAGAGGAAATATGACAATTAAGTATAAAGTGAGGCCTAGATATAGCTGGGGAGTTCTGTTTTTGGGGTTTATTTTTATTTTTAAATGACATGTGGTGAAGAATGGGAAAAGGAGGAGACCTGAAGGATAATAATAAAGGAAGTGAACATGGAGAAGAAAACAGAGAAAAAGATGACAAACAGAAATCAAAAAACAAAAATGGAGAACACAAGAGGATTAAGCATGGTAAGCAAGAATAAGAAAACGTATAACCCAGTCAAGAAAAACAATATAGCCGGGCTCGGTGGCTCAGCCTGTAATCCCGCGCCTTGGGAGGCTGAGGTGAGTGGATTGCCTGAGCCCACGGGTTCGAGACCTGCCTGGACAACTTGGCGAGACCTCATCTCTACAATAAATCAAAAAATTAGCCGAGCGTGGTAGCGCGTGCCTGTAGTTTCAGCTACTTGGAAGGCTGAGGTGGAAGGATTGCCGGAGCCCAGCAGGCGAGGCTGCGGTGGCCGGGAGCGGCCACTGCACTCCAGTCTGGGCGACAGAGTGAGACTCCAACTCAAAAAAAAAAAAAAGAAAAACAATATAAAGAGTTTTATAATGGTGCACAAATGGGAGAGCAGAAATAGGAGAGCGAGGCAAGAAAAAGAAACAGCCGGGCATGGTGGCTCATGCCTGTAATCTCAGCACTTTTGGAGGCTGAGGCAAAAGGACTGCCTGAGCCCAAAGGTTCGAGACCAGCCTGGGCAACTTGCTGAGACTTGTCTCTACAATAAATAAATAAATAAAATTAGCCAGGCATGGTGGTGCATGCCTATGGTTCCAGCTTCTTGGAAGGCTGAGGTAAAAGGATCACCTGAGCCCAGCAGGTTGAGGCTGCAGTGGCTGTGAATGTGCCACTGCACTCCAGCCTGGGCAACAGAGTGAGACTCTTACTCAAATTAAAAAAAAAAAAAAAGAAAGAGAAAAAGAAACAGCGTGAAAACCAAGAATGATAGAGAAGAGCAAAGACAGGAATTAAAGAAATCAGAGTCAGTTTTACTTGTGTGTCTTTGTTTTACTTGCTATTTGTTCTTTTAAATAGTAGCACAAAGTGGCCAGAGACCATGTTAGAGAATAGCATCATCGAAGGCATGTTTCCACTGTCCTTTTAATGTACTGAGGGAAACAGAATTCCAAAAAGAGAATAGGGGGTGGGAAGAAAGATGAGGCAAATGTGACAGAAACAGGAAGCAATAGAAAATGAGCTCAGTGGCTAGAAGGCTAAAAGATGCAGATGTTATTCAAAGTATTCAGGCACACATTAGGCAAATGAGTTTCATAAAGCAAAAAAACTATGACAAAAACACGAAGGGTTAATCAATTCACTCCAAAAAACTTTTTACTGAACATGAGTCTTTGATACCTATTTCTTCACCCTATTACCCATCCTACCTAACCCAAGCCCAGGTTTTACTCAGTTCTTTCTTCTTTTTTTTGAGTCAGAGCCTCACAGTGGAGCAGGATGGAGTACAATGGCATGCTCACAGCCACTACAGTCTCAATCTGCTGGGATCAGGCAATCCATCAGCCTCAGCCTTCCAAATAGCTGGAATCACAGGTGCACACTACCACACCTGGCTAATATTTCTTGATTTATTGTAGATACGAGGTCTCACCAAGTTGCCCAGGCTGGTCTCGAAGCCCTGGGCTCAGGCATTCCTCTTGTCTCCACTTCCCAAAGTGCTGGGATTACAGGCATGAGCCACCATGCCCAACAGTTCTTTCTTATTGATCTTCCATGTTTACTTCCTCTTCTACCTCTTCCGAGAGATACTATGCTAGAAACCATGCAAAATTTGGTTAAGCAGGCTTTATCATCAGGAGTCACAATTGATCAGAAGAAGCAAACACAAACTGCTTGCAATATGCCTTCCAAAAGTAGGCGAATTAGAAGTAATCTCTTGGGCTAGATGTGGTGGTTCAAGACTGTAATCCCAACACTTTGGGAGGCCAAGGTGAGAGGATTGCCTAGGTCCTGGAGTTCAAGACCATCCTCCAGCCTAGGCAACTTGGTGAGACCTCGTCTCTACAATAAATAAAAAAAATTAGCCAGGCGTGGTGGCGTGCACAAGTAGTTCCAGCTACATGGAAGGCTGAGGAGGAAGGATCGCCTGAGCCCAGCAGGTCAAGGCTGCAGTGACTGTGGGAGTACCTCTGTACTCTGACTCAAAAATAAAAAAAAGTAATCTCTTCTGCAACTGAATCCTTTCTCTCTTATGGTACCTAATACTTTCTACTTTGTATTACCTACATCCTTCTAGCCTATAAATATTTAAAGATCAGGGGTTTTTTTCTGACTAGTTTTTGTACTCTACAGAACCCAGCACAATGTCTTACACATAATATTTGTTCAATAGTGCTATGAGAGGGAAACAAAGTTCTGGGATTTCTGACTAACTGGAAATGTGGAAGCCTCAAGGAGAAGACATGATTTGGCAAGATTTTAAAAAATGAGAAAGACTAAGACAGACATTAAGGCACTCCAGGTCAAAAAAGGAGCATAAAGTAGGCTCAGGGAAAGAGGTAATAAGTCATTCTGTGACAGGAGAGAGGCCAAGAAAAAAGAGAAGATGAGATTGGCTGAGATGTGAACCAGACAATGGAAGACAGAGGCCACTAGGCTGATATACTGAGCTTGATACAAAATGTAATTACAGTTTGACTGGGCACAGTGGCTCACGCCTGTAATCCCAATACTTTGGAAGGCAGAGGCGAGAGGATTTCCTGAGCCCAGGGGTTCCAGACCAGCCTGGGCAACATGGTGAGACCTCATCTCTATAATAAGCAAAAGAAAAAAATTGGCTGGGCGTGGTGACACACGCTTGTAGTTCCAGCTACTTGGAAGGATTAAGTGGAAGGATCACCTGAGCCCAGCAGGTTTTGGCTGTAGTGGCCGTGAGAGTGCCTCTGCGCTCCAGCCTGGGCGACATAGTGAGACTCTGACTCACAAAAAAAAAAAGAAAGAAATTATAATTTTAGGCAAAATCAAATCCAGAGTTTAGAAAGATGACCCTGCTTATAACATTCTAGAAGAAAATAAAATGAAATGATTCCATCTGACAAAGATTTCACAGAATAAGCAATATCTGATCTAGGTGTCACAGGATGACTAGACGTTTCTTTGAAGAAAGTCTCTACAGGAAGATGAAAAATGAAAAAAAGCATGAAAACATAAAAGGGCACCACAGATTCTAGGGTGAATGAGAGGTCCTGAGAGGCTAGAAAACAGAATATTTAGAGAAAAGAGATGTAAAACTTGAAAGATAGGCTTAGGCTATATTATGATTGATTATAAATTTTATAATTTTATAAGGAGGAAAATCCCCCTTATTCTCTATACTGAGCCATATTATCAAGTGATGGGTGATTCAACAATTATTTATGATGACAGTGCCAACATCCCCACTCACATGTTAAATGAGACACTGCCTGAAGTAGATAAAATATATACAAACCCACTTCAGAACACTGGCTGCTATGCTAAAGAGACAATCATTTACAGTTGTCAACAACCCAAATCTCACAGATCCAATTCCTGAAAAATTTTTGAACAAAACATTAAATTCAGAACAGTGGAATAGTTGTTTTGACTTTGCAAATAGAGAGGATGACTGGGTAAGAAATAAAAACCAGAACATTCATTTACTAGATGGATTGTTTTAAATTGTTAGATTAGAACAAATCACAGCGAATTTTTCGGAGTATTGCACACTTAATTACAAATCTACATCTCTGGAATGATATTGGGAGTGGCATTTTTGTTTCAAAAAAATGTTCATCGTGCCTTTCTTCCCCACCCCATCATTCATCACAAGCTAGCATCAAGTGCTTTAAATAACAACACTTTCAGTAACGTGAACTAGGTTCTTGTTATACTTTGCTATAACTTCCTGTGTCTTTGACATATTCAAGAAGTGAAACTCATGCATAGCATGTTTATATTATTCCCTCCTTAGCAAAAGCTCACAGACAATGTCAGGTCTGGAGAGATAAGAGCTGCTTCCAGGACATGAATTCTCATGAGGATTAGGCAACCACCATCTGGGGCTCCAGAGTTTATCTGTAGCAGCTGCCTTCAAAGTACCACACTAGGGGGAGGGGGTGTGAGGGAGGGGCGCATCTAATTCTAAAGTGTTTAACAAGTTCTTCTACCTTGGTTTTGATTATCATTCTGGGTTTTTTTTTCCTCTTTATAAAAATAAAATACAACATAGTGACCACCTCTTCATAAAACACAAATAATTTAAAACAGCATTATGTATTCAAATACCAAAATAGGTACTCAAAATGTCTGTTAACTAACATGTTATAATATAACAATATAAATGTTAATAATCAATCTCTTTAATAAGCACCTAATAATTACCTAATATTGTCATTACTAAAAGTTTTATTTGTCACAAAAAAGTGGATATCCCAATTTAAAAATTTTTTTACCAAGAAAAAAGGTTATAGATTTTGTTTCACTCATATAACAATAGCATAGTATTTTGGGAGGGTTTTTTGAATGTCCTCAAATAACATAACACTAAATCCTATAAAACAGAAAGCATTCTAATCAAATATTTATACAAAAAACAGGCAGCTAAAAAATGAACACTAGGAGGAAAAATTAATGAATTGATTACATTAACTTTTAAAATGCTAAGAATGGTCATAATGAAACAAAGAGCCAGACATTTTTTAAAAATAGAAAAAATGAAACAAAATACTCCCTGTAAAATATAAGTTCTACTGTAATAAGTCTCAAAATCACCATGCCACTATAAATAAGTCTGTTTTTTTAATATTAGATCTCCTTTCATTTTAAATATACTTCTTTGACCTGTGATAAAATGATAAGTTCTATTTGTTCATTTGAACAAGCCTTGTCAAAGGACTTACTATTAAAATTAAGTAGACAACATTATGGTTAGTCCCATCAGAGATCTGGCAAAGTGGCTGCACCTACAGATAAAATTTCACTATAATAAATAGCTTTGTAAAAAAGCATGGTTCATTCTTTCATTGTTCACTCAAAATACATAGCAAGTCTATTTCTACACTGGATAGGGTAACCCAGAGAAACAAAAGGCAGAGGTTTGGGTGTGCCAAAATCATTAAAATTGTGGATTACATGATTCCTAAGATTTCTTCTATACCCCAAAACTACATCCATATTTATCTCCAGGCCTGACACATTCTAGTCTTAGTTCTTGAAATACCCTCATAGTTCCTTCACTAAAATCAAATACAGATAATTTATACTCAACATATCTAAAAGTAAACTAGACTTGAACCTACCTCTCAACTTCTCTATTTATCAGTGGTAGAATCATTTTTAAAAATCACACAAAATTACTATTTTTCCCCTCACTTTCCATTAACCTTTTAACCAAATTATCAAGTTCTGGTGACTTTTCTTTCAAAATAATTTTGATTATTTTATTTACTTTCAATACTACTATCGCCAACCCATTGCAAATTATCTCTCAGACTTTGGACTAAATTAACAGTTTTGTAGGTAGTGTCTCTTCCAGCGAATTCTAGCAGACCACATTAAATCACCACCCCGTTAAGTCACATTAAGTTGTGGCCACATTAAATACTCCCTGAAAAACAATTTGCTCAAATTGTTCTCCTTATATATTCTTCTCCTAGTTTGCAATGCCATTTCCTTCCTCCACATTTTCAAACTCTCCCTATATGGATCCTTCAGGATTTAAACTCATTTCTTTTCTCATGCCCCAGGTTAGTCATCTTCTCCCTTGCTAATTTGCTATATTAGACAGAAAACACATGGGTTTCCATAATAATGTAACAAATAATACTTACTGATGGTATTTTTCATATGTCTTTAGAAGATGGGAAGACAGCATACAATACAAAAAACCTGTTTTGTTTTTTGTTTGTTTGTTTTGAGTCAAGGTCTTGCTGTCCCCAGGGTAGAGTGCAGTGGCACAATCATGGCTTATTGCAACCTTGATCTCCTGGGCTCAAGCAATCCTTTTACCTCAGCCTCCCAAATAGCTGGGACTACAGGAGCACGCCACCATGCCTGGCTAATTTTTTGCTTTTTTTGTAGAGATGAAGTCTCAAACTTCTAGCCTCAAAGGATCTTCCCGCCTTGGCCTCCCAGATTGCTGGGATTAAAGGCGTGAGCTATCACACCAAGCCCTTGTTTGTTTGTTTGTTTTCCTGTAATGCCCATAGTTATTTGTTGACTGAATTTTTCAACAGAATCACTTAGGCGTTTAGGTGTATACTTAAAGAAACTTAGTATTATCAAAGATACCAAAATCCAGGAAATCTGAGTCCCAGTTCTGCTATAGTTGGTGAAAGTAGGCAGTGAAAAGGAGTCCAACAACATACAAAAATATTCTTTGGATACAGAATTTGTATACATCATAACTACTTGTAATAAAACATAAGCTATTCTTTTCCAAATGGGATTTTTCTCTTAAGTTCCTTGTATTTGTTAGAGATCCAATTTATTACTCAAGCTGTGGATTTAAGGGATTTACATCCTTAAAACCAATTCCAACATGATTTCACCCAGAAGCCTTCCTGAAGTTAACCAAGACAGCGCCCAAAATAAATCTTCCCTTTAAAAAGGAAAAAAAAAAAAAAAAAAAGGCCGGGCGCAGTGGCTCAAGCCTGTAATCCCAGCATTTTGGGAGGTTGAGGTGAGGACTACCTGAGCTCAGGGGTTTGAGACCAGCCTGGGCATCTTGGCAAGACCTCATCTCTACAATAAATCAAAAAATTAGCCGGGTGTGCTGGCGTGTGCCTGTAGTTCCAGCTACTTGGAAGGCTGAGGCGGAAGAATCACCTGGGCGACAGAGTGAGACTCCGAATCAAAAAAAAAAAAAGAGATCCATTTGTACTTCACTCCAAGTACAAGATTATTTAGAGTACTTGATTGTGTGGTGTGGGCTAGTAAACCCAAGAGTTAAAAGAACATTATCAATGTCTCACTTTGAGTATGAGCTTGAAAATCATAATGAAGAGCAGAAAGGGGCTAAGCATTCAACTCAGATAGTTCATTTTAAAGATGAGGATATCAGATCACAAGAGTCGCACAGGAAAAGCTTCATAGAGGAGGTGAGATTTCAGGAGACTTTGATGGGTTTGTACTGAATAGAAAAAAAGGAGAAAGAAACTCCTGGGAGCAGATAAATTTTTCCTTGGTAGGTACGTGCCCAATTTTTGTGGTAAGAGTAGGGCAGGGTAACTTCCTCATTCCTTGCTAAAAATGGGCAATGGATACAAATTGCATTAACTGGTAGCGTATTAAAAACTGACTATGAAACAAAAGAAAATCCAACAACATAAATGAGCTATGATAAATACAAAGTTTTTTTAAAAAAAGGTTACTATATTTTTCTTCAGGCTGTAGATCTTGGCAGACTACAATACAGGGGCATGTATGCAGGCAGTTTATATCACTTGGGAAATATCCTTTTGTGTAATCATTTAAACCAACAACTTTAAAGTTTTACATAAAATATGAGACAGAATTAAGACTTTCTGAACACCTTTTATCACCTGCTGGATGTCAAAATGCAGTAAAACATTCTATCCTAGGAGAATTATAGTTAATAAAAAGCGATTTTATTGCAATATCTGATTTACACAGTACTAAAGTAGACTAATGATCTCAGTAATTTTTAAAGTTACAATTCCTTTTTGAAGCCACCTCAATTATTACTTATTAAAATACTTTCGTTATTAGAATGTGTTTTTATGCTTAAAGATATTGATTTTTTAAATTTTGAGCAACACAAAGATGTAGCTTTCAATTCATGTATAAACATAAAATAAGAACCAAGAATTGAAAAAATACCCATATTCACTGAAATCAAGTCAATAGCTCATTATTCAAAAGCATATGTTCATCAATACAAATAAACTTTCATTTGCAAAAGTTTCTATTTGAGTTTAAAGTCTTAAAATAGCCCCAAAATTGCACCACAATTCAGCTGCTTTGGAAAAGCTAAGTAGTGCTTCCCATGACTAAATGGATTAATTCTTTAGCCCAAACACAATTACTGTTCTCCACACTGTTCCATTGAACATCTAAATAAGCATCCCAAAGCTTATTTCATTCAAAGAAAAGATCCAGACTTAGGAATAATCCCAATGTATGAAGTTTACATTTTGTATAAAGTTTTTTTTTTTAAGGGGAAAAATCTATAAGTGGCAATCAGGAAAAGAAATGAGTCATTTTGGACAGGTGTTGGGGATGACATCTATCGGCTAATAGATATCTTTGTTGAAGGAGTGCCATGCAGATTCCAGTAGATGTCTTTTTCTCAAACCAATTCTTCTTACTTGGTTCTTGAGGCTAGACTTTTCCATAGCTGGTACACACATTAGCAGTGAAAAAAATTCTTCATAAATACCTGAGTACATGGAAGGAAACAGACATTTCATCTGATTGTTCCTTTCCTTGCTTTAAAAATTTTCAACTTCAACCATGTATGAAGAGCACTATCTTATGACCGTGTTTACTGAACATTTCATTCTCTACCATATTTCTAAATATCAAAATTCTGCACATCTCATCTAAAGAAGAGAATATGGCAGGGACAAGGTGTAGGAATGAGAGAAATGAATAGCAGTGAAATAATTCTCTATGGCCCAAGGGGTAAAACGAAAGAAAAATAAGGTATTAATTTCAGATTGGGAATTTCTGACAATGACAAGTCATCTGAGTATGGGACCAGCTGTCTTATTAATATTTGCTGTTACTGAGATGTTTACATAGAAAATAGGCGATCGTGTCCACTGTGTTGAAGAAAGAATGCTTGTATAAGGAAATTTGGACTGTATAACCTACAAGGTTTCTTCTAACTCTGAAGACTAGTCATTCAATTTCCACTTCTTTTTATCTAAAATTGTAAAATTATAACTGTTTTTCTACCTGCTTAATGCCCCTTGGGAGACTATTGTGAAATTACTATTGCAACATTAGTTGCTAGGAAGAGAATTTTTAGCTCTTAATAACACTTTTGCATTTAACTAAAGGATTATTTACCGTTAGGTGGTTTTCTACAGCTCTCCCCCAAAGGACTTTCACAAACAATGCAAATGAATTTTCACACCATCAAGCAATTTAACTTTGGTCTCCTAATGAAGGCTGAATTAATAGTAGGGCTTCCTTGCTTTGTTCGAAACAAGACTGCTACAAAGGCACAGGTGAAATGGTTTTCTTCCTTCAGGCAAAAAATGAAAATAAAATGTAAAATTCCTATCCAATTTTGATTCATGTTTGCATTCATTAACACAGGGTTAAACAGCCTGAAACTTACCTTTAGCAACCGCAGGTATAATCGGATTAATTTAAATGATTATTAATGCCCTTTGGAATTCTAATTAGCCAAGGGGACAGCTGATGCAGATACCCTTTTGGAGGGTGGGAGAAATTGGTTATTCTCTCAATCAGAGTTCACAGTCTCAGAGCTGCACCCCTACATAAATCCTATCCACCATTTAGCTGTGGGGGAGGGGGTAAAGAACCTGAAGAAATAATAGTATGAAAAGCAAAAATGACAGAAAAGCAAAAAAGAAATACAGAAGAGAAAAAATATAAGAAAAAATTTTCAATATACTGGTCATTTTTTCAAAAAGAGAAAAAAATTAATGCACTTCAAATAAGTGCAACAAACAAAAAGGGAACTTGATTGAAAATAGTTGTTTCATATTTGGACTAGAGTCTTACGATAAATTAGAAAGACATAATAGGCCAGGCTAGGTGGCTCAACCTGTAATCCTAGCACTTTGGGAGGCCGAGGCAAGTGGATTCCCTGAGCCCATGGGTTCGAGACCAGCCCAGACAACTTCGCAAGATCTCATCTCTACAATAAATGAAAAATTAGCCAGGCGTAGTAGCATGCACCTGTTGTTCTGGCTACTTGGAAGGTTGAGGCAGAAGGATCACCAGAGCCCAGCAGGTCAACACTGGGGTGGACATGAGTGTGCCACTGCACTCCAGCCTGGGCGACAGAATAAACTCTAACTCAAAAAAAAAAAGACATGAAAATAAGGCAAAGTTACTTTTCCCATAGGAAAAGACATATCCTATTTATCTGAAGAAGCAAAATCTCATTGGCTTCAAGTGCCCAAAATATTTTTCTAAATTTGCACATTTAATGTACCAACAAAAAGGAATTTCCTTACGTGGGTTCTAACACACATGTACTCTTGAATAACATGAAGCATGGAATAAAAGAGTGAGGGAAAACCCACATCCTAGAGTTTCTATTATTTTACTTGCTTTAAACTTTCTGGTATTTTCCAAATACACCAGGAGTTCCAATTCCAGGTAAAATGGAATAAGTCCAATGTATCCTGTCTTTCCCACTGAATGCAGAACACCTGGACAATGCATAAAGCAGCCTGGGGAAGGTGAGAATTTGAATTACCAATCAAACTGGTAGTTTATTATTTCTCTACCTTTGGTATCCCTTGGCCTAGACTCAAAGCAGCTGAAGTCTGAAAGTGGACACTCAGGGGCAGACAGAGAGAACTCCACGAGAAGTCCTCTAGTTCTAGTTTGAAGAGCAGAGAAAGAATCATCAAATAACTAGATTCTCTTGACCCCAGACTCCAAGCAATCTTGTGAAGATGCTGGAGGCAGGAACAGCAGCAGCAATGGGGTCTGCAGGAGTCTAAAACTCTAAGAAAACCTTCCTCTTCAAGAGGATGGCACAAATTCCTGTGGCTTATTCTCTGTCTTCCTGCTACTTGGCCCAATGGGGGCACAGTTGTGAGAGGTACGCAGCAGAAGAGAGTAAAGTCCCAGCTCTGCAACTAGTAGTCCAAAGAGAAGAGATCCAAAGCCGATCATGCTGGTTCACTTCTGTAATCCCAATACTTTGGGAAGCCGAGGTGAGAAGACTACCTGAGCTCACGGGTTCTAAACCAGCCTGGGCAACTTGGTGAGACCATGTCTCTACAATAAATTAAAAAATTAGCTGGGCATGGTGGCGTGAGCCTGTAGTTCCAGCTACTTGGAAGGCTGAGGCGGAACAATCACCTAACTCCAACAGGTGAAGACTGTGGTGGCTGTGAGCATGCCACTGCCCTCCAGACTGGGAAATAGAGTGAGACTCCGACTCAAAAAAATAAAATTAAATTAAATTAACATAGACAATTACCCATATCCCAGACAGTCTAATGCTGGCACACATGCAGGACAGATCTGAATAAAAACTGCAAAGGTTTTGTAAAGGGAGCTGGCATCAGAACCACAACCAACAGAAGGCTGGTTAGAACTTGCAATCTGAACTGAACAAATAGTTCACTTAAAAAGAAAAAAAAAAAAACAACATTCACCATAGGATTTAAAGATCCAAGACAAAGGGTACCAAAATACTTAAACTGTCCAGGATACAGTCCAAAATAAGTTAACACATGAAAAATCAGGAAAATTTCAACTTAGTAAAGGTAATTAACAGATGCCAACACTAAAATAATACAGATGATGAATTTATCTGACAAAGACTTTAAATCTACTATTATTAAAAAAAAAAAAAAAGTTCCAGCCGGGCTTGGAGGCTCAACCAGTAATCCCAGCACTTTGGGAGGCCCAGGCAAGTAGACTGCCTGAGCCCAAGGATTCGAGACCAGCCCAGACAACTTGACAAGACTTCATCTCTACAATAAATCAAGAGTTAGCTGGGCGTGGTAGTGCGTGCCTGTAGTTCTGGCTACTTGGAAGGCTGAGGCAAGGCAGAAGGATCGCCAGAGACCAGCAGGTCAATGCTGGGGTGGCTGTGAGTGTGCCTCTGCACTCCAACCTGGGGGACAAAGTGAGACTCCAACACAAAAAAAGAAAGAAAAAAAAAAGTTCCAACAAGAGCAAACACTTTCAGAATGAATGAAAACATGGGAAGTCTACTCAATGCCACAGAAGAAATAAAGATAACCAGATGGAAATATTAGAAACTGAAAAATACAATAACCAAAATGAAAGTCTCATTGAACATGATAGCTGAAGTGATATGACAGAGGAAAGAGTCAGCAAATTTATTCAATCTGAGAAATAAATATTGAAAAAAAAATCAACACAAGGCTGGTTCAACATTCGTAAAACCATAAATGTAATTAAATACATCAACAGATGTAAAAACAAAAACCACATGATTATATCATTAGATGCAGAAAAAGCTTTTGATAAAATCCAACACCCCTTCTTGATAAAAACC
>CAUYQG010208940.1:0-12988 GCA_963574415.1 Tarsius wallacei
CCTGAACGAAGCATTTTGGTATGCTTAGCCCCTAACTGTACCCCACAATGCCATAATAAAAAATAAAAAATAAATAAAAAATAAATAAATAAAAAAATAAAAAAATAAAAATAAAAACATTTGTGTCCAGAAGGTTACAATAAGGCATTAACTTCTACTCTGCCAAATATAGGGGTGTCAACAACTTAATGAAACACGATAAATCTGTGGAAGGGTTAGTATTATAACTTATTTTTTCTGCTTTGTTATTTAGTTTAGCATAGAGAATTATTATTATTATTATTATTATTATTATTATATTATTATTATTATTATTTTGAGTTGGAGTCTCACTCTGTCGCCCAGACTGGAGTGCAGTGGCCGCTCCCGGCCACCGTAACCTCGACCTGCTGGGCTCTGGCGATCCTTCCGCGTCAGCCTTCCAAGTAGCTGGAACTACAGGTGCACCCTACCACATCCGGCTAATTTTTTAAATTTATTGTAGAGATGAGGTCTCGCCAAGTTGCCCAGGCGGGTCTCGAACCCACAGGCTCAGGCAATCCACTCACCTCAGCCTCCCAAAGGCGCGGGATTACAGGCTGAGCCACTGAGCCTGGCTAGAGAAGAATTATTTTTGATGGTGTCTCTTTTTTCCACATCTGAAAACTGAAAATAAAACACACAATATGTATTTACTTCTGCAACCAGATCCTTTAGGAGTAAGAAATAAGGGAGAAAAACGAAGGTTATGGCAATACAGGAAAATGTTTTTCTTTTTTAATATGTTTGTGGGTTTCTTTTTTTGTCTTCACTAATTTTATATTATTTGATTTTTATTTTATTTTATTTGTTTTAGAGTCATGGGGTACATGTGGGGATTTGCTACATAAATTTTGTGAAAGTGAGGTTTAGGCTTCTAGTAAGCCCTCTTCCCAATAGTAGTAAGCATGATACTGAGTGGGTGGTTGTATTCCCCTTATCTTCCCTCCCTCTCTCCCTTCTTTGGTAGTTCCCAGTGTCTGTTGTTCTTGGCTTTGTGTCTGCATGCCCAATGATTAGTGCCCACTTATGTGTGAGAAAATGTGGTATTCAGTTTTTTGTTTCTGTAATAGTTCACTTAGAATGATGGTCTCCAGCTGCATCCATGTTGCTGCAGATTACTTGATTGATTCCTCTTTCTGGCTGTGTAGTAATTCATTGTGTATGTGCAACACATTTTCTTTATTCAGTGCACTGTCTATTGTTATCAGTGTTGGTTCCATGTTTGGTTCCATGCCATTATGAACGGGTGCTGAAATAAATATACATGTGCAGGTATCTTTTTGGTAGAGCTGTGTATGTTCCTCTGGATATACACCCAGGAGTAGGATTTCTGAGTCAAATGATAACTCAAATTTTAGGTCTTGGAGAAATTGCCATACTGATTTTCACAAAGGTTGAACTCGCTCACATCCCCACCAATAGTGTAAAAGTGTTTCCTTTTCTCTGTAGCCTTGCCAACATCTGTTGTTTTTTGACTTTTTAATAATAGCCATCTTGGCTGCCGTGAGGTGGTATCTCATTGTAGTTTTGAGTTGCATTTTTCTAGTGATTAGTGAACTTGAGCATTTTTTCATATGTTTGTTGACTACTTGTATGTTTTCAGGCCCACTTACAAAATGCTAGGTCCGCTCCTCCATGTAGTTTCTTTACTGAGAGTAGCAATGGTGCAATGTCTTCAGTTGACCATCTTGACCCTCTCCAAGTAATTTTAAAGTATATACAGTGATCTACAGATTTCCTGTGAATAATGTCAGATAGGCAAGTATTTATTTGGTAGACAACTATCATCTATTGATCCTTTATTAGAAACCTTCATATACATAAAGTAATTTTATCTTTACAATGTCCTTGGAACATAAATACTATAATATCTGATTTTCTAGGTAAAGAAAACCCTGTGGAATAAAATAGGTTTCCTAAAGCACATGGAATTTGAATGAGTTCTTACTGTCTGAGGGATTTTTTGTGTTCTGAAATCTGAATTAAGATGCTGATTCTTCAGGTGGTCCTGTTTGCTTAATTTGTTAGCCTTATAGGTTGATGGCAGTAAACTGCAAAGCCTACCATCTATGCAATCCTTTTGAAAATTAACCTTCCATAATTACCTTGGAAATATTTTTTGAGATGAATCAGTGGATAGATGATGCATGTCTTTACCTCTTAGTTATATCTCTTTGTGCCAGCTTGGGTTATTGGAAAAACAAATATGTCAAGAAGTATTAGATGTGCAAGAGAGTTATTGGGAGAAACATCTATAAAGGATAAAGAAGGGATGGGATGAATATGAGAAGGTTAAAAAAGCCTTCATAGTATGATACAGATCTCTGGCATTTGTGAAAGGAGGGAGAATAGGGTAGGGGTAGCTTTCAACTGAGTGCTCTTCTGAGAAAGCCTTGGCCAGGCTGATGGGGAATCCTAGATCAAAGTGGTCTGTTAGAGGAATCTTGCACAAGGTAGAAATACCCTAGCCCTGGTTCCTTTGCTGTGACAAGTCCTGACCTTGGTTCTAAAGCCACGGGAAAGGTGCTACAGGCAATATGTCCCATAGCGGGTACTTAGAGGGAGAGCAGGGTGGTACCTCTATGCTTGCCAAGTTTTCATTCCCCTTCCCTACCCACTAAATTTATTACCCCCCCCACGCATGAATACTTTAATTGCCTAGTACTATGCAGTTATCTATATTCATATATAAAGTATTGCTAAAACACACACAGAAGTTTTTTTTTTTTTCCTTTAAGTTTCAAAAGGGAGACTTACTATAATGAAAGGTTGTGTTCTCAGAGAACTAAAATTAGTATAATGATTTTATAAAATCTTTAGTTTCCCTTCTTCCTTTAGGCAACATAGCCAAAGCTATATTTCCAGTCTTTCATACACATTATTTAACTTTGTCTGTTTCTTTGCAATTGATCGCATTCTGTTTGCTTATGTTGATTTAGTGGGATTGAGGTTAGAGACTTGCCATTTCAGTACACCTCTATTGATTTTCATTTTTGCTTCAATTTCATTTTTTTGTTTGTTTGTTTTGGGACTGCATTTCTTGTCTTTATTATAAGTGCTTTAATTTTCCAATTTCCTGATAAAATTATATGAATGAAAAAAATAAAATATTCAAATAATTGCAAAAACACTGGCCTGCTAAGAAAGGTAGTATTAGTATTAATACTCAAGTGTAACTGCTGCCTGGAAGTCATTCCCACCATGGGATTTTTCAAATGTTTGTTTCAGGATTGATGAACAAAAAGTCTACATTTAGAACGTGAAACAGCATTTAGGAACTTTTTTAAGCATCATTTGTAACTATTTGCCTTAGGTCTGGCTCCCTCAGAAGTAGAGTCTGAAACATGATTCTATGTAAATGATTTATTTAGAGGGTGCTCTTGGGAGAAACTGCAAAGGAAATGAGGAAATTAGGATTGGGGAGGAAAGGCTAAGTGAAACCCTGATTTCAGGTGATATCTAGCTTCATCTTGGTATCCCGGGTTTTCTGAAACACAAATGTATTTTTTTACTATCAGTTGCCCTGCCTTGTGGCAATAAGGTGGTAGAGCTCTGTTACCACCACCTCCCCTCCACTTGTACACTCAGACCACTCAGTCTTTGGTTCCAAACTGCCTAAGGGTGACGCAGATCCAATCACCCAAGGGAAAATGTGTGGAGAAAGTTGCAGGTGTGAGCTGTCAGCAGCATAATTCATAGTAGCAATGAAATGATGAGTTGGGGTGGGGATGGGGGGGTGTTGCCTCAAGAATGTCTGCTCAACAGCATTGATGCAGAAGAGCCATGTGCAGAAAGCTTTTCCATACTGAGTGGATAATTGTTCAATTTTGGGAAACAGGAATATAGTACCATGCCAAATATCTTTGCCTGTTACATTTTATATCTCCTAATTAATTCCTAGGTAGTGAATTTCTTGTGCCTTTAGTCTAAAAAACATTATTATTATTATTATTATTATTATTGGCTACCTATCCAGAGTTACAATGTGTCTTCACATTGGAAATTAACCTTCCATAATTACCTTGGAAATATTTTTGAGATGACTCAGTGGATAGATGATGCATATCTTTACCTCTTAATTATAATTCTTTGTGCCAGTTTGGGTTATTGGGGAAAAAAATATGTCAGGAAGGATTAGATGTACAAGAGAGTTATTGGGAGAAACACCTATAAAGGATAAGGAAGGGATTGGATGAATATGAGAAAGTTAAAAGAGCCTTCAGAGTATGATATGGATCTCTGGGATTTGTGAAAGGAGAGAAAAAAAGGAGGGAGAATAGGGTAGTAGGAGCTTTAGACTGAGTGTTTTCTGAGAAAGTCTTGGCCAGACTGATGGGGAATCTGAAATCAAGGTGATCTGTTGGAGGAATAACACACACACACACACACACACACACACACACACACACACACACATCTGGGGCAAGTGAACAGTATTATATCAATAAACATTACAATGAAATTATTTGATTAACTAAAGTGACTACAGCAACTTCTGAATTAGTTACAAAACAAGCAAAAAAAAGTCTTATTATTAAGTTCAGATCAAGTATTGTTTTTAGTATCATTATTATGCTTCCTAGAAGAGTCATGTAAATTCACAACATTCACATATGCACTTGCCTCAACCACCAAAGTGAGCATTTATCCAGCATGGGGACCAAGGGAAAATAAAGAAAATGGATAGAAAAGCCCAGAAGTTTGTTGAACTCTGAAAAATTTTTCCATTTCACATGGAGAAGGCAAAATGGTAGAATCAATGGCTTTGCGTATAGGTTAAAAGTGAATGTCTTAGACAATGTAGGATCACTGAATCACCAATTTTATTGTTTCCTTCTTCTTAAAAGGGTCATTATGAAGAAATCCTACTAAATAATTTTTAATCAGAAAACTTCAACTTCAATTCTTCCAAAATGGCATATTCAGGCACTGTTCTCCTCATGAGCGCTTTATGTGGAAAAAGGAGACTCTTTTAGGATCTAGCCAGTGATAAAGTAAATTGATCTATTACCTACCCCCTGAGGAACTCCCTACAGGGCTATCTTGCTCTGGACTGCCTAAGTGTCTCATTTGTACCTAAAAACAAGAAGTGTCATTTTTTTTCTCTATTCAAGATGTCACAAGCCCAATTTTCTCTTGCTAAGGATCACAGTTATTAGTCTCTGAAGGTGCTAGCACTTGAGGCCAAGTCTGAGGTGATTAAAATGCTTCAGCACTTTGAGGATCGGTGCCCTTCCATCACGTCTAGTCTCCAGCTGCTTCCCTGTCTGATTCCCCTTCTGTCTCTCATTATGATCCATCATTATCCATTTTAAGTTCTGTATAAGTCATGTGAATTGAGGAAAATTGAGAACCTTAGCAAAATACATTTCTACAGATATGCACCACTAGTAAAGAGATGGAAACACTGACCCAATCTCATTTATGTCTCCAATTTTATAAATGCTCTTATTTTGCCCTTCAAATACCTTCTTTTCTCACTCTCTAAAATGTTATCTTTTTCTCTCTTTCCCTATACACATGTACCTGCACAAATATACACATACATGCATGCCATCTATTGCACTAGCACTAGATGTGTTATAAAGATCTCTTGCAGATGAGGTTTTGGTGCTAATGTCCTTCCTTACAGTCATAGTACTCCAAAAATAATGTGGCACCTGGCCATTAGCTGTATTTGTATCCTATAGAACTTCATGACATTACTCCAATGTATGTCATCTCTGTTGCACACAAAGTGGTTTACTTTACAGTTTCATCAGGAGGTAATGATCTCAAGACTTCTCAGCACTTCTATGATGCGCCCAAATAAGGAAC
Source organism: Tarsius wallacei (assembly GCA_963574415.1). NCBI lineage: Eukaryota > Metazoa > Chordata > Mammalia > Primates > Tarsiidae > Tarsius > Tarsius wallacei. Next base: position 5,839 of record CAUYQG010208940.1, read on the forward strand.
ACCCCAAAATGGTACCCATGAAGATCTAATCCAAGCAGAGTATACCTGGGTTTTGAGTATTTTCTTCACTCTGAATACTCAGTGGAGGGTGAGATTAGGGAATAGAGAAAAGGAATTGTGAATATAGTAGGCTTTTGTCTTCTCTCCCCACTTTGTGGTTGACCAGTTATTTAAGCCCACATTTTTGGGGTAGTCTACATTTTAGGTAGGTAATTAATCCATCAGCCTTAGTGAAAGTAAGAATACAATTTCCTGGGCTCAATTCTGCAACTAGTAATGAGAAAATTGTGAGAGGCTACAACCCAGAGAATAAAGAGTCTGGTGCATTTTTTAAAAGTACTTCATGAAAGAAACTGTTAGAGAGGTATGGTCTTAAAAGACTGAAAATGGGCAGGTTATGTACCCAGAAAAGGGTAGCCACTCATTAAGACATGTCAGGGAAGTGTTCATGAACTCTGTTTTTATGTTTACCACCAATACGTAGTCCTACATAGGCAAACTTTGAGACCAACTCTCTAGAGAAAGTGCTTTTTAGAAACTCTTCTGCTTCTTTATTCTCCACTGTTATCAGGGTGTGGACTTATATTCACATACTCCTAGAGCTACCCACATAAGGAGACTGACATCTGCCTTAACAAGAAGAGTGTAGAATCTCCTATTTAAGATACTCTTTTTAAATGACTTAAAAGAAATCCTTATGAAAATGAATTGAACTAATCAGAAATAATCAGTGTTAATTCATGTCTCCAATCTAACATTCTGACTCAGATGTCCCATTTCTTCCTTGTCCTGTTTCTAAATCAAAATAGTTATGATGTAAAACTAACAGTTATAGAAACAGCAAGAACCCCCAGTCTTGGTAGGTATACCAATTGACTAAGATGGCTAAATGTTACGAGTGAAGGTTAATAGTTAAGGCATATAAGAGACTACTGAATAAAGATTTTAGCTGAACCCAACTGACTAAGATACTAAATACATAAATAAATAAGTAAATTGAAAATGCACATATTCTGCATAGGCTTTCTCCTTTATTTTTGACAAAAGAGAAAGCAAATGACATTTTAAAATGGCTGCTGACATAGGCCATACTGTGGTTACTATGATAGAGGGAACTATTTAGTTCATACAGAAGCACAGAGAAGAAATCCTTCCCAGTCCTGCTTCCCAGGAGATGTCGTGATATCACCAGAAAAAAAAAAAATTCAGCTGCTTCATTAATCCATTGTTTAAACGTCAACTGTCCACAATTTTGTAATTAGTATCCTCGTTAACAGAAACAGAAATGGGCAGGGAAGAGAGTAGGCACAGTTCAGTTTTGGAAGGAGAAAATGGTGGATGTAAATGTTTGAAGACAGTTCTTTTGTTTCTACTACTTGGGAGGTAGCAACCTGAAAGAGAAACTGGAATTTAACAGTATTTTATGCCAAAAATCTCTACACTCTTTGGAATTGTCTCCACTTTATAAATAGGACATAAAATAACATTTGCTGCATTTTTTTTTTTACTTTTCACTTGCAGTGATACAAAAATCAAATATTAAATTATGAAAATCACATGGTTTTCTAATGGATTTATCTCATGTAGGGATTGAAATAATCAGAAATAATCAGTGCAAATTCATTTCTCCTATCTAGCATCCTGACTTGGCTCTCCCGTTTCTCCCCCTGTTTCTAAATCAAAATCACACACATTCACACACACACATACAAATCAATTTTTACCTCGAGTAACATAAACAGTAATCATCACCCACCATTATTACAGAAGTTTAGCAGTACCATTAAGGGACATAATCTGCACTGTACTTTTATTCATCAAGCAGCATTTATGTGAAGAAAATTTAGATGGATAATTCCACAGCTTGGAAATTATGAAGAATAAGTTTCCTGAAACAAAGCCACAGAAAAGGTAGAAGGCTGTTTTCGTGATTACAATTAAACACACAGTTCTACTTGGGGAGGAACTGGGAGTGACTCCTCCTAGAAGAAACTGCTTGTTATACGCTGTGCTGTTTCCTGCTTCTTCACGCACCAGTATTACTGTGCATGGTCTTATATCTATCTGTCTTCCCTCTTGGAGCCGGAGCTAAGGACTGGTATCTGCCTTACTGGAAAGCATATAGAATCTCCTAGATTAATTTAAGGGAAGTGTAACTTATAAAGGTCTTCCTCATTGTTATTAGAGGGTATTTGGGTCCCTTGCTTTATCTCACTCAGTCCCTTCATTTGCGTATTACTTATTCTAATACGTTTATCTTTTGGATTACTTTTTTTTTTTTAGTTGACGTCTCACTCTGTTGCCCAGGCTGGAATGCAGTGACATGCTCATGGTCCCCGCAGCCTTGACCTGCTGGACTCAGGCAATCCTTCCACCTCAGCCTTCCAAGAAGCTGGAACTACGGGTGTGTGCCATCATGCCCAGCTAATTTTTTGATTTATCATAGAAACAAGGTCTCACCAAGTTGCCCAAGCAGGTCTTGACCCCTGGGATCAGGCAGTCCCCTGACTTCAGCCTCCCAAAGTGCTGGGATTACAGGTGTGAGCCACCGCATCCAGCTTGGACTACTATTTTTTAAATACTCAACCTCCATACATAGCACCCATATGCTTGATACTGGGAAATAAATGAACAAAAAGAATGTGTAAGGGACACTGTGGAGGTACAATTGACTTGATTGGGAAAGACATGGAGGAATCGATATGTTTGACTGCACAGGTTTGGTGGCTAAAGCTATGAGACAAGATGGTACTTCTAAATTATGAAGAGACAAAAGATAATGACAAGGTAAAGAACCTTCAGAATGCCTACACCTGGGGTGTGAAAGGGAAAGAAGGTAGCAAAATGACAGAAAAGAAATACTCAAGGAAGGAGAAACAAAATTTTATACACATTGATTAATAGATTGATTCATTTGCTAATTCATTCATTTGGCAAAAAATTTTGAGCTCATGTAATGTGTAAGTCACTGGTGTGAAAGCTAGGTATACAAACATGAAACAAAATAGACATACTGCCACCTCATGAAACTTGCACTTTAGTTGAGGAAATGAACACTAATCAAATAATCTGACAAATACATGTAAAATTGGAGTTGTAATAAGGGCTATGAAGAAGTATTGTTCTCTGAGAGGTTTTAATTGGCTAAGTGACCTCGTCAGGGAGTCCAGGGAAGACTCCCTGGGAAAGTGATGACTAACATAGGAAGGTAAAATGGGAGTTGATGAGGCTAACAAGAAAGAGAAACATGCAGAGGAAGACTGCTTACACTAGGGCCACTGGGGAGAATGGAATTATAAATGAACCTAAGGAAAACTGGTATGGCCACAGCTCAGGAAGCAAAAATAAACCTGATGGATGTTAGGCTGAAGCGGTGAGGAAGGATGGGATCATGTTCAGCCGAGTTGGTGGTGTTAGGGTTGGTGTTCTTTATTTTTAGAGCAAAGAGAAGGCATTGACAGGTTTTAGGTATGGTTGATATAATCAAATTTGTATTTCGAAAAGATAACCATAGCCAAAGTGTACTAAAAAAGGATGGTTCAGGGAAAGAGTGGGTTCAAGATGACTAGGAGTCATTACTGCAGTCGTGGGTAAAGTGATAAAAACTAGGACTAGATATATAGCAGCACATAGGAGTAGAGAAAGGTAGATGCAGATATTTTGTAGGAGGTAAAATCAACATAGACCTTGAAAAATATATAGACTCACCTGAGTGCCATGACACTGGTCAGAGGCAGGAAGAGTTTTAGAAAACAGGACAATGGTACCAATGCTCAAGATTAAATGATTAAGGAAATGAAAATATTGGATTTATTAACATGTTACTAATGATTTTGATAATAATTTTGGTGGATTGGTGATTGTGAAAGCCAGATTGGCCAGGCATGTGGCTCACACCTATAATCCTAGCACTTTGGGAGACTGAGGTGAGAGGATTGCCTAAGCCCACAGGTTTGAGACCAGCCTTGGCAACTTGGTGAGACCTCATCTCTACAATAAATAAAAAAATTAGCTAAGTGTGGTGGTGTGTGCCTGTAGTTTTAGCTACTTGGAAGGCTGAGAAAGAAGGATGGCCTGAGCCAAGTGGGTCGAGGGTGCAGTGACCGTGAGTGTGCCACTGCACGCCAGCCTGTGCGACAGAGTAAGACCTCAACTCCCCCCCACCCGCCGCCACAAAAAAGAAAAAGCCATATTATAGGGTTTAAGGGAACAATCTTCTCTTAACTATATTTATTTACTCAGCAATATTTTATTAAATTTTTATTATGCATCAGACACCATGCTAGGCACATTAGATGAATGAATACCATGACTGTTGCCCTGCAGTTTATCAGATTAAAAAAGTAGTCAAGAACTTCCACTACATGACAGTTAAGATTACTTCAATCTATGATAACTCTATGAATTAGCAACTACCTTTGCTTTTTTTTCTACAGCTGATTAAATGCAAAAGAGGGTAAATAACTTGCCCTAACTTGCTCAATGAGTAAGTCAAAGACTGAGATATAAATTCAAGCAGACTAAATGCTTTGTTTTGCTGAAACTCAGTAAAGGAGACTGGTGCAACAGGTGCATTACTTACTTGGCAATGGCTCTAGCAGAAGTATGGGCAGGAAGGGTAGTAAGGATGCACGCACTTGTGTGACTGGTGAAACAATCAAAAGTGGTCATACCCCTAGCTAGATTGACCAAGAGAAAGAGAAAAAGCCCAAATAAACACAATCAGAAATGCAACAAATGAGTCACAAATGACCCCCCAAAATTGCAAAAGATTATCAGAGATTACTATATACATCTTTATGGAAACAAACTCGAAAACTTAAATGAAATAGAGGACTCTCTGATATCACACAACTTCTCCAGGTTGAAACAAGAAGAAATTGAGACCCTAAATAGATCTATAACAACCCAGGAAATCAACTATGTCAAAAGAAAACCACCTACAAAAAAAGCCCTGGACCAGATGGCTTTCTAGCAGAATTCTACAAAACATACAAGGAGGAGCTGATACCAAGCCTATTGAAAGTATTCCAGGCAATCAAGAAAGATGGAACCTCCCCAAATCATTTTATGAGGCTAACATCACATTGATACCCAAACCAGGTAAAGATCCAACAAAGAAAGAGAACTACAGGCCAATATCCTTGATGAACATAGATGCTAAAATTCTCAACAAGATTCTAGCAAACTGGATCTAACAACATATGTCAAAAATCATCCACCATGAACAAGTAGGCTTCATGCCCAGGATGCAAGGCTGGTTCAACATCTGCAAGACCATAAATGTAATTAAATACATCAACAGATGTAAAAACAAAGAGCACATGATTATATCATTAGGCGTGGAAAACATTTTTGATAAAATCCAGCACCCTTCTTGATAAAAACCCCTCAAACATCTATGCATAGATGGAACATACCTCAAAACAGTAAGAGCCATCTACAAGAAACCCATAGCCAACATACTGCTGAACAGACAGAAGTTGGAACCATTTCCCCTGAAAACGGGAACAAGACAAGGATGCCCACCCTCACCCCTCCTGTTCAACATAGTATTGAGAGTCCTAGCTATAGCAATCAGACAAGAGTAGGAAATCAGGATTATCCAAATAGGAAAAGAGGAAGTTAAGTTATCCCTCTTTGCAGTCGACATGATTCTATACTTCGAAAACCCAAGAGAATCTGTCAAAAACCTCCTTGCACTGATAAAGGACTCTGGCAAAGTCTCAGGATAGAAATAAATGTGCAAAAGACAGTTGCATTCCTATACACCAACAATAAACAAACAAAAACCCAAATAAAAAGCACAATTCCATTCACCATAGCCACAAAAAAATGAAATATCTTGGTATCTTCCTAACCAGGGAAGTCAAAGACCTTTACAACAAAAACTACAAAACACTGCACAAAGAAATCAAAGATGACACATACAAATGAAAAAATATTCCATGCTTATGGATTGGAAGAACCAGCATTGTTAAGATGTTCATCCTACCCAAGGAAATCTACAGATTTAACGCAATACTCATTAAATTACCAGCAGCATTCTTCTCAGACCTGGAAGCCACAATACTGGAATTTGACCACAAATAGCCAAAACAATCCTCAGAAAGAAAACAAAAACAAAGCGGAAGGCATCACCCTCTCAAACTTTAAGCTTTATTATAAAGTAGCCATAATCAAAACAGACTGGTATTGGTACAAGAATAGGCATGAAGACCAATGGAATAGGATAGAGATTCCAGAAGCAAAACCTCAATTTCTCAAACAACTCATCTTCGACAACGTCTCCACCACCAACCACTGGGGAGAGGAGAACCTATTCAGTAATGATGCTGGGAAAACTGGCTGACCACATGCAGAAGATTAAAACAAGATCTCTACCTATCACATCATTTTTATTAGCTTCATTGCTTATCTTAGTTGGATTCTAGATATTTGTTGCCAGAAAGCATCATTGTAGGAGAAAATTGACCTTGGCTCTTTAACCATATTAAACAAATATGTTGTATATTTGTTCTTTTGTATTATGTATATATACATTTTCTCAAATTATTTCTACACATTGGAATATGGATCATGAATGAATGAATCCAATGAATAAATGAGTAGATTGATCTGTGGAGCTATCAGTCCAGTACTGCTAATAAACATGAACTAAATGTACTAAGCAAAATTAGAAGAAAAGTCTTAGCTCATGTTTTAAAAAATGACACCACAATCCTTAGCAAAAGAAACAAAGCAGGAGGTATCACACTTCCAGACTTCAAACTTTACTATAAGACTACAGTAATCAAAACAGCCTGGTATTGGTACAAGAACAGGCACATAGACCAGTGGAACAGGATAGAGATTCTGGAAGCAAAGCCTCAATTTCTCAACCAACTCATCTTTGACAAAGCTTCCAACAACAACCACTGGGGAAAGGAGAACCTACTCAGTAAATGGTGCTGGGAAAACTGGCTGACCACATGCAGAATATTAAAACAAGATCTCTACCTATCACCAGACACAAAAATCAACTCTAAATGGATCAAAGACCAAAATGTAAAACCTCAAACTATAAGAACCTTAGAAAATGCAGGAGACACCCTGGAAAACAATGCGGTGACTCCTAAAAGATCTATAAATTGAGCTCCCATACAATCTT
>CAUYQG010208943.1:0-14363 GCA_963574415.1 Tarsius wallacei
ACTCCAACTCAAAAAAAAATGAAATAAAATTAAAAATTAAAAATAATATCCTAAGATGAAATTTCTTTTCCTAAGCACTTTGAATCCCAGTCCCTTCTGGTCTGTAACATCTCCACTGAGAAGTCTGCTGCCAGACATATCAAAGCTCCTTTATATATTATTTACTTCTTTTCTCTTGGGCTTTTAGGATTCTTTCTTTATCCTTTACCTTTGAGAGTCTGATTATTATGTGCCTCAAGGTAGTCTTATTTGGGTTGAATCTTCTCTGTGTTCTTTGATCTTCTTGAATCTGGATAGTCATTTCTTTCTCTAGGTTTGAACGGTTCTCTGTTATTATTTCTTTGAATAAACTTTGTACTCCAATCTCTTTTTCTACATTCTCCTTAAGGCCAGTAACTCTTAGATTTGGCCTTTTGAGTCTGTTTTATAGATTCTGTAGGAATGCTTTATTCTTTTTTTAATTCATTTTCCTCCTCTGACTGTGTATTTTCATTACAAAAAATTTTTTTTCCTTCAGTGCCAGGGTCTTGTTCTGTCACCCAGGCTGGAGTGCAGTGGTACAGTTATGGTTCACTGCATCCCTTAACTCCTGGGCTCAAGCAATCTTGAAATTTAGTCTCCTGAGTAGCTAGGACTACATACAGGCATGTACTACCACACCCAGATAATTTTTTGCTGTTGTTGTGGAAACACAGAGTCGCACAGTGTTGCCCACCCTGGTCTTGAACTCCTGGCCTCAAGTAATCCTTCTGACTGGGCCACACCTGGTCCGTGACTGTGTATTTTCCTATTGCTTGTCTTCAAGCTCACTTATTCTGTCATGCTGTTGAGAGACTCTATTTTCTATTTTGTCCATTGAATTTTTCAGCTCCAGAATTTCTGCTTGATTTAAAAAAATTATTTCAATCTATTTGTTAAATTTCTCTAATAGAATTCTCAATTCCTGATCAGGTGCAGTGGCTCGCACCTATAATCCCAGCACTTTGGAAGGCTGAGGTGGGAGGATCACTTGAGCCCTGGGGTTTGAGATCAACCTGAGAAATATAGCAAGACTTTGTCTTGACAAAAAAATAAAATAAAATAACTGGGCATGGTGGCACTCGCCTGTAGTCCCAGCTACTCAAGAGGCCGAGGCAAAAGGATTGTCTAAGTCCAGGAGGTCGAGGTTGTGATGAATCGTGACTATTCCACTGTACTCCATTCAGCCTGGGTGACAGAGACACCAACTACAAATAAAATAAAATAAAATAAAATAAAATAAAATAATCCAAAATTCCTTCTTTGTATTATCTTGAAATTTCTGAGCTTCCTCAAGACAGTTATTTTGAATTCCCTATCTGAAAGGTCACATATCTTTGTCATTCCAGGATTGGTCAGTGGTGCCTTATTTAGTCCATTTGGTGAGGTCATGTTTTCCTGGATGTTCTTGATGCTTGTGGATGTTTGTTGATGTCTGAGTTAGGTATTTCTTCCAACCTTTGCAGTCTGGGCTTGTTTGTACCCTTGTTACTTGAGAGGGCTTTCCATGAATTTGAAGAAGATGGAGTGCTGTGACCTAAATCTATGGTCACTTCAGCTGTTTCAGCACTAGGAGACAACCTTAGCCCAGGCACAATGTGACTCTTTTAAGATTCCCAGATACACAGCTTTGGTGGGCATGGGTAAGATAAGGAATAATTCCCTGGGTTACGAGGCAAAGTCTCTCATCCTCTTCCCTCTCTTCCCCGCAACTCCCATCAGAAGTCCCTCAGTGCTAGGCTCCTGGGGTTAGGGAGGGGTGGCCCAGGCATTTCAGTGGCACTACAGCTGGCACTGCGCAGGGTTGCACCTGAGGCCTTGTAGACCAGCACAATGCTGGGGCTCACTCAAGACACAATTTGCCTATAAATTGCATCATCTCTTCCATTTCTGGATTTATTTCTACTGATGACTTTTTTCTTTTGGTTATGGGTTATATTTTTCTGCCTCTCTATATGTCTAAATTAATTAGTATAAAGTTTACATTGTTGAGTGACTGGACTTTTTAAATATTCCTTTAGAGCCGGCCGCCTTGGCTCAAGCCTGTAATCCCAGCACTTTGGGAGGCAGAGACAAGAGGAATGCTTGAGCTCAGGGGTTCAAGAACAGCCTGAGCAACATGGTGAGACCTGGTCTCTACAATAAATAAAAATATTTGCCGGGTGTGGTGGCACATGCCTGTGGTTCTGCTACTTGGAAGACTAAGGCTAAAAGATCACCTGAGGGCCAGGTGTGGTGGCTCATGCCTATAATTCCAACACTTTGGGAGGCCTAAGTGAGAGAATCACCTGAGCTCATGGGTTTGAGACCAGCCTGGGCAACTTGGTGAGACCTCATCTCTACAATAAATCAAAAAATTAGCTGGGTGTGGTGGCGTGTGCTTGTAGTTCCAGCTACTTGGAAGGCTAAGGCTGAAGGATTGTCTGAGCCCAGCAGGTCGAGGCTGCGGTGGCCGTGAGCGTGCCACTGCCCTCCAGCCTGGGCAACAGAGCGAAACTCCTACTCAAAAAAAAAAGAAAGAAAGAAAAATTACCTGTGGATTGCCAAAATCTTTCCAAGGTATATTTTAAGCTATTTCAGGGTGCATTTAGAGTAGACTTTGTTCTAGGGCATTCATTCTCAACAGGAATTATATCGCCCTCAAGGGGCACAACACTTTGCTTTGGGGGACAAAAATATCTTAATCTTTTAGTGTGGAATTGGATTAGAATTGGAAGTGTCAATACAAATTCATGATTTGTACACATGTACGAGTATGTATGTGCATATGTGTATTCTTATTTCTCAGCTTGGTCCACTGGAAGGGTCTAAAAACCATAACACCTCAGTAGCAATTAGCTAATATAGTGCCCATCGGTTTTTTTAACCCATACTACAAGGAACTAGGGTTTCAAGGCTGGACCTGGGAAAGTACATGAGCTTGGAATATCTTTTATGACAAAAATTAAGGAAATACTCAAAGAATGATGATGGGCCAGGCACGGTGGCTCAAGTCTGTAATCCCAGAACTTTGGGAGGCTGAGGTGAGAGGATTGCCTGAGTCCAGGAGTTCAAGACCAGCCTGGGCAAATTGGTGAGACCTTCTCTCTACAATAAATAAAAAAAATTAGCTGGACATGGTAGCATGCACCTGTAGTTCCAGCTACTTGGAAGGCTGAGGCAGAAGGATCGCCTGAGTCCAGCAAGTCGAGGCTGTGATGGCTGTCAGCGGGCCACTGCACTTCAGCCTGGGCAACAGAGTGAGACTCTGACTCAAAAATAAATAAATAAATAAATAAATAACGTATTCACTGTGATCTGAGAGCAAACATTGTGTGTCTTCTATTTTTTAAAGTTTGTTAAGGTGTGTTTTATGGTCCTGAATGTGGTCTATCTTGGACCACATTCCCTGTGAGTTTGGAATGTTCCATGTAATCTTCTGTTCAATGTAATCATCTATAGATGTCGATTATTTCCAGTTGGTTCATGGTATTGTTGAGTTTGTCTGATTTTCTGCCTTCTGGATCTGTCCATTTCTGATAAAGGGATATTGATGTTTCTAACCATAATAGTGGATTCTATTTTCCTTGCAATTCCACCTATTTTTGCCCCACATATTTTGATGCTCTGCTGTTAGGCACATACACATTAAGAATTGTTATGTGCCCCTTGTCCTGGAAAATGAGGCATGCTGGAAAGGTGGACACCCCCTCACCCATCATGCAACACACATTCTTGGGGGAACCTAGTGTTAAACCATTTGTAGACAAACTGCTTCTGGTCAGGGTTTCATACAAACCAGAACTGCTGTCTCACTGTAATCTGTTGAAAGTCATCCCTCAATACAAGGGTAAAAAAAAAAAATTTTTTTTAAAGAAAAGAAAAGAAAAAGTGGAATTGTTATGTCTTCTTGGAGAATTGACCTCTTTATCATTATGTAATGCCCCTTTTTATCCTTCATAATTTTCTTGCTCTGAAGTCGGCTCTGTCTGAAATTAATACAGTGACTCTAGCTTTCTTTTATTATTATATAATACAAGTTTCAATATATCAATAAGGCAGGGCCATGATAAACACACAAAACTAACAACAGAGCCCCAAATAATATGAAGCAAAACTGGACAGAATAGAAGAAAAAAAAGTTCTGAAATAGTTCTAAATAGACTGGGCATGGTGGCTCACACCTGTAATCCTAACATTTTAGGAGGCAGAGGTAAGAAGGTTGCCCAAGCCCAGTGCTCAAGATCAGCCTGGGCAACTTGGCAAAGACCTCATTCATACAATAAGTCAAAAAATTAGTCAGAGCCAGCTTGGTGGCTCAGCCTGTAATCCCTCGCTTGGGGAGGCTGAGGTGAGTGGATGGCCTGAGCCCGCGGGTTCGAGACCCGCCTGGGCAACTTGGCGAGACCTCATCTCTACAATAAATCAAAAAATTAGCCGGGTGTGGTAGTGCGTGCCTCTAGTTCCAGCTACTTGGTAGGCTGAGGCGGAAGGATCGCCGGAGCCCAGTAGGTCAAGGCTGCAGTGGCCAGGAGCGGCCACTGCACTCCAGCCTGGGCGACAGAGTGAGACTCCAACTCAAAAAAAAAAAAAAAAAAATTAGTCAGGCATGATGGTGCACACCTGTAGTTCCAGCTACTTGGAAGGCTGAGGCGGAAGGATCGCTGGAGTCCAGTAGGTCCAGGCTGTAGTAGCCGTTGACTATAGCATGGGCAAAAGAGTGAGACCAGGAACAATAAGCCCTTGCCAAGTCGATACATTAGCTTCATCAACCTGGATGTTATGGAAGTTTTTCATTCCACATTTGCAGATTTCTTCAAGCACCTTCATCAGCCTCCTGCTGGCCGCCATCTTGAATCTGGTACTGCTGTTTTGCCCCCCTTTTATTTAATTAGTGTTAGCATGCTATATCTTTCTCCATCCTTTTACTTTTAATCTGTATATATTTATAGTGGGTTTCTTGTAGAAATACATAGGTGGGCTCTTGTTTTTGTTTTATCTTTCCGAGCAGGATTCTTTTGAGGTAGGGTCTCACTCAGACCCAGGCTGGAGTGTAGAGGTACTATCTTGGCTCACAATAGTCTCGACTTCCTGGGATCCGGCAATCCTCCTGCCTCAGTCTCCTGAGCAGTTGGGACTATACAGGCACATGCCACCATGCCCAGCTAGTTTTGTTTTTATTTTTTTGTAGCAACAGGGTCTCATTATGTTGCCCAGACTGGTCTCGAACTCTTGGGCTCAAGCAACACTCCTACCTCGGCCTCCCAAAGTACTGGGATTATAGGCATTAGCCACTGCACCTGTTTGGGTCTTGTTTTATGATCCACTGAAATTATATCTTTTAATTTGTGTATTGAGACCGTTGACATTTAAAATGATTATTGATATATTTGGATTAATATCTACCATATTTGTTACTGTTTTCTAGCCTTTGCCCTGGCTCTTTGTTCCTAGTTTGTCTTCTACTCTTTTCTCCATTTTTTTTTTTAAACTGAGCATTTTATATGATTCCATTTTCTTAGCATATCAAGAAAAATAGTTGGCTCAGCCTATAATCCCAGCACTTTGGGAGGCCAAGGTGAGTGGATTGCCAGAGCCCGCGGGTTTGAGACCCACCCGGGCAACTTGGCAAGACCTCGTCTCTACGGTAAAAAAAAATAATAATAATTAACTGGCGTGGTAGTGCATGCCTGTAGTTCTGGCTACTTGGAAGACTGAGGTGGAAGGATCGCCGGAGCACAGCAGGTCCAGGCTGCGGTGGCCGGGAGCGTGTCACTGCAATCCAGTCTGGGCAACAGTGAAACTCTAACTCAAAAAAAAAAAAAAAAGAAAAAGAAAAATAGTAACTTTGTAGTGGAGAAATTTGTGATCAAAGCTAACATCACTAGTAAAAGGACAAATAGATAACATGTGTCTCCTGATTAGAATAGATTGAGAAGGGGACAACATCATTTATCTGGTATTCCTGCCAAAAAAATGCATAACCTGAATTAATCATGAGGAAACATCAAGCAAACCCAAATTAAAGGATATTCCACATAGTAACTTGACTGTACTCTTTAAAATGTCAAGGTCGACCCTGAACATCATAATACTATAAGAAAGGGATTAGAAGTAGCAGGTCACTGCCAGGTGATAGAAGGTGGGCACACTTCATCAATATGGGAACCTGATCACAAACCAGGCAAAGTGGGGACCAAAGTCAGGCCCAAACATTACCTGTACAATGACAATTTCATACCTAATCCTTAATTGTACCCCACATCTTTAAAATAAATAAAATTTTTAAAAAATGTCAAGGTCATAAAAGATAAGGAAAGACTGAGTAACGGTTTCAATTATAAAGATGAGACTACAATTGAATATAACTCATGGTCCCAATTTTTGTTTTTTTATTTGTTCTTGTTTTTTGTTTTTGTTGATAGTAAATACTATTAGGACAATTGACAAAATTTGAATAAGGCCATTCACTATCATATTAGTGTTAGTTTCCTGATAATGATGTTTAGACTGTGGTTATGTAAGAGAATGTCCTTGTTTTTAGGATAAATACGTTAAAGTGTTTAGGAAGGGGGAGAGAGAGAGAGAAAGCACAAATGTGGCACAATGTTAACATTTGAGAAATCTGAGTGAAGGGTATATGGGAATTCTTTGTAGTATTCTTGCAATTTCCTTTTTTTTTTCTGAGTTGGAGTCTCACTCTGTCACTCAGACTGGAGTGCAGTGGCCGCTCCTGGCCACTGCAGCCTCAACCTGTTGGGCGCCGGCGATCCTTCCCCCTCAACCTTCCAAGTAGCTGGAACTAAAGGCGCGTGCTACCACACGCGGCTAATTTTTGATTTATTGTAGAGATGAGGTCTCACCAAGTTGCCCTGGCGGGTCTCTAACCCGCGGCTCAGGCAATCTATTCACCTCGGCCTCCCAAAGCACTGGGATTACAGGCTGAGCCATCGAGCCCGGCAGCAATTTTCTGAAAATCTGGAATTATTTTGAAATAAAAAGTTTAAAAACTGGGAAGGTATTTAGGTTCCTGGTATTTAGATAGTATTAGAGAAGAGTGTCATAATAGTTGAATTTTTAAATATCAATGTTTATAGTTCTCCAGACTTTTGCAACTATTCAGCTTACAATGAAAATGTTAGGTATCAACCTAGAATGTGTGACAGTTTTTAGAGCAGTAAAATATTCTGTATACTATAATGATGGATGTATGTTATTATACACTTGTCTAAATCCATGGAATATCAACACTAGGGGTGAATCCTAATGTAAACCATAATCCTTGGGTGATGGTAATATGTCAGTGTAGGCTCACTGATTGTAATAAATGTACCATTTTGGTGTAGGATGCTGATAGTGAAGTAAGCTATGCATGTACGAACAGGAGGTATATGGGAACTTTCTGCTCAATTTTCCTTCAAACTGAAATTTCCCTTAAAAATTTAGGCCAGGCGAGGTGGGTCACGCCTGTAATCCCAGCACTTTGGAAGGCTGAGGTGAGAGAATTGCCTGAGCCCACGGGTTCGAGATCAGACTGGGCAACTTGGCGAGATCTTATCTCTACAATAAATCAAACAATTAGCCGGGCATGGTGGTACGTGCCTGTTGTTCTAGCTACTTGAAAAGCTGAGGTGGAAGAATCGCCTGAGCCCAGCAGGTCGAGGTTGTGGTGGCTGGGAGCGTGCCACCGCCCTCCAGTCTGGGTGACAGAGTGAGACTCCAACTCAAAAAATAAAAAATAAAAATTAGCCAGACATGGTGGCCTGTGACTATGGTTCCAGCTACTTGGAAGGCAGAGGCGGAAGGATCCCCTGAGCCCAGCAGGTTGAGGCTGCAGTGGCCATGAGCATGCCACTGCACTCCAGCCTGGGCAACAGAGTGAGACTCCTACTCAAAAACAAACAAAATATGTATATATTAGCTTATTTTAATTAATTAATTAATTTATTTATTTAGTTGAGTTGGATTATCACTCTGTTGCCCAGGCTGGAGTGTTGTGGTATACTCACAACCATCCCAGACTGAGCCACCGAGCCCGGCTAAAAGATTTTTTTATTGTAGAGACGAGGTCTCGCCAAGTTGCCTGGGCTGGTCTCGAACCCGCAAATTCAGGCAATCCACTTGTCTCGGCTTCCCAAAGTGCTGGGATTACAGGCTGAACCACCAAGCCCGGCCAGCTTTTTTTTTTTAATGTGTGAAAGGACACAAAAAAGTGTTTTACAGGTGAGAAAAATAATTAGAGACCACTTCCCTAGAGGATTTGTGCCAATCATAGCAGCATTTTTACAATGGCCCAACAATTTTATTGTCCATCAACTGCAGAATCAATAAATACATTGTGATAAATTCACATGATGGAAAACTATTCAGCTACAAAAGTGACTGAACTACAGCACCACATATGAATCTTCTAGATTGAATACATGAAGCAAGATACAAATGACTCCATTTATATAAATGTTAAAAAAAAACAAGCCAAATTAAACTAAATTTTTGTTGTTTTTGTTGTTTGTTTCTTTGAATCAGAGTCTCACTCTGTCGCCCAGGGTAGAGTGCAATAGCACGCTCACAGCCACTGTGGCCTTGGCCTGCTGGGCTCAGGTGATCCTTCTGCCTCAGCCCTCCAAGTAGCTGGAACCACAAGTGTGTACCACCACGCCTGGCTAATTTTTTGACTTATTGTAAGGATGAGGTCTCGCCACGTTGCTCAGGCTATTCTTGAACTCCTGAACTCAGGCAATCCTTTCGCCTCTGCCTCCCAAAGTGTTGAGATTACAGGCATGAGCCACCACAGTTGGCTAATAATATTATTTAGAGACATGTACATGAGTGGTAAAACTAAAAAGAAAAACAAACAAGTAGGTAGCTAACATGAAATTCAAGACCGTGGTTACCTGTGGGTAGGAAGGGACATGTGATCTGAAGGAAGTCTTGTGTGGATGAGGGGCTGCTTTTGGGGTGCTGGCTAAATTCTACTTTTTGAAATGGATGGCTGTGAAATTAGTGTTTACATTTGAATTAGTCGTAGCATCTTGTATTAATGTTTTATGTACTTTTATGTGTGTGTTATAGTTCACATTACAAATTTTTAAAATAATGGTGCTTATAACAGATTTTTAAAGGAAGCACAGAGCATAAGCTCAGTTTTTCATGACACCAGTCTCCTGGTATCCTTTCCTGAATTTGGCAGACAGGATTGTCAGAGGAAGGGCATTGATGGCTGGGGACAAGCACAGCACTGTAGCCTGGGAAGGGCAAGTGGACACTGCTTGGCCATGGCATCCACTAGAGAAGTGCTTCTTTATTATTATTATTTCTTTTATTGTTTATCTTATTTTTAAATATTTTGCTTTTTAATTTATTTGTATAAATTAAACTTTAGTGTTTCTTAAATCTTCTTAAACTTTTGTGTGCACACTAACCAATCACCCGGAGAATCTTGCTAAAATGCAGATTCTAATTCAGTAGTTCTGGGGAGGGGCCAGGGATTCTGCATTTCTAAAAAGCTCCCTGGTGAGGTCTATGCTGCTGGTTCACAGCTGCACTTTGAGTAGTAAGGAGCTATAGCATTTTCAATTGGAAAGAGACCACCGTGAGAATAGCTGCACTTGAGACCCACTGCCAGTTTGTTACCCAAGTGCTAGCTGCTGAGTGAGAAGACCCTATCTACTGAAAGCTGTGAGTGTAATGTTCCCAGCTTCACTTCCTAGGAATCAACTCCAGCTTGAGGCCACACACTGCACGATTCCACCCTATTCCCATTTCCACTCCCTTTCCATCACCACTCCTGTCTCCATATCCACTCTCAGCAGATCCACCTTCCCATCTCCATTCCCACTCCCATGTTTCCTTGTTTTCCCCTCTTTCCATCCTCAGATTCTTCCCTATCCCCATCCCCAGCTCCATCCCAATCCTTATGTGTCTCCATAGCATCCACATCTCCGTCATCATTTCTGTCTGCGTCCCTTCCATCTTTATCACCAGCTCCTTCTTCTTCCAGTGTTCATTCCCATTCCATCCTCAGCCCCAGAGGAATCCCAGTCCCTGCCGCTATCCCCAGGACACTCCATCCCTATTCTGATACATTTCCTTTTCGTTTTCTCATTTTTTCCAGAGTGAAAACTGAGGCAGATTCACTAAGATTTTGGGAGGATATATGGGGTTATCAACGTTGATGGTCTCTCCATACCACATTTTGTCTCCAGATTCCAGAGAGAAACTTTGAAAGACATCACTCTGTCAAGAGTTTAGAAACTACTTCTACACTGCCCATGGTGAGTGTGGAGAGGGCTGGGAGTAGATGGGAAGTAGGAGGGAGTAGAAGGGAGGCAGGGTGATCCTGAAAGACAAGGCAAAGATGCAAAGAGAGAAGCTACGAAGTCAGAGACCAGAAAAGAGAGACAGACAGGGGCAAAAGAGGAAAAGATGTATGCAATAACAGATCTCTTGTCCAGCCTAATCCTCACCTCTTTCCCACTCTCCCATCCCCCAGGCCAGGCTTTGACACATGGAATTTAAAGAAAAAAAGGTGAGGTCTGCTCTTTCATTCAATACAGTATCTGTTGAGTATTCCTTTTTTAATTCAAATAGGGCAGAAGAAAAGAGCCAGAAATGGACAATTAGCTCTGATTTATCTGGCTGCAGAGTGCACAGATGATCCTCTTTTAGGATGGACGGTGTCAGGGAGGAGGGGGCATGGAGGTGAGGATAGAAGTGGGAATGTAATGATGTGATGGGTCCATGAATGTGAGACTGGAGTTTTAAACTACAATAGTCCCCCCTCATCCATGATTTCAGTTACTCAAGGTCAACCATGGTCCAAAAGTATTAAATTAAGAATTCCAAAAATAAAAAATTCATGTTTCTAATTGTACACTGTTCTGAGTAGCTTGATGAAATCTCAAGCAGTTCACTTCATTTCTCCCAGGAGGAATCATTCCTTTGAACCATCCCTTTGTCCAGCATATCCATGCTGTGTATGCCTCCCACCCATTAGGCACTTAGTGGAGGTCTCGGTTATCAGAGTAACTGCTGTAGAGCTTATATTCAAGTAACCCTTATTTAATAGTGGCCCCAAAGTGCTAGAGTGGTGACGATGCCATACTGTCATCATCACTCTATTTTATTATCAGTTGTTAATCTCTTACTGTGTCAAATGTATAAATTAAGCTTTATCGGCCAGGTGTGGTGGCTCAAGCCTGTAAATCCCAGCACTTTGGGAGGCCGAGGCGAGAGGATTGCCTGAGCTCATTGAAAGGACTTGGGCGCTAGTAACAACTCCACACCCACTGGGGACCAAGAGATTTATTAAAGTGGTGGCTACAGAGCTAGAGGTGTGGGGAGAGAGGTGTATTTATTAGTTTAGCGAGGGCAGGAAGAGGTTGTGCTAGCATTCTGTTGGGTAGAGCAGAGTAGAAATAGGGTGGGCCGAAATTACTATTGGAGGGTACTATAAGGCTGATTTGTCATAGGAGGAGATTGTTGGCTCGCAGGTTTGAACTTCGCGCGTGCGGGAAATCATATAGGAGGAAGCTGGAACTTAGGGCCTTTGTTGTTTCCATGTGGCCCTGTAGTGTTCGGCGCCATCTTGAGGGGGGCGGCCCTTCTGACTGTTCCCTGCGCCCTTCACTCATAGGTTCGAGACCAGCTTGGGCAACTTGATGAGACCTTATCTCTATAATAAATAAAAAAATTTAGGCTGGCGTGGTGGCATGTGACTGTAGTTCCAGCTACTTGGAAGGCTAAGGCGGAAGGATTGCCTGAGCCCAGCAGGTCAGGGCTGCGGTGGCAGTGAGCAGCGTGCCACTGCACGTCAACCTGGGTGACAGAGTGAGACTCTGACTGAAAGAAAAAAAAATTAAACTTTATCATAGGTATGTGTATATGGGAAAAGCATAGTGTATATAGGGTTTGATACTATTCAATGTTTCTGGCATCCACTGGGGAGTGGAAGGTACTCCTTCAGATAAGAGAGAACTATTATATATTGAATGACTAGAAGACAAATGAGCCTGCCCAAGATATTTAAGAAACTGGAAACGGAAATGTGACAAAAATGAGTTGAAGGCAGTGAGTGGAGGATAATAAAACAATTTCATGTTTGTGTCCCCATTAAGATTCAGGCCATTCAACAAACCAGTTACCTGCTATAGAGCACTTCTTTCTTTCCTAAGATCTTGCACGTGTTCTCCTGACTCCGTCTCATAGTGAGTGTGGAGGTTTCAAGAGGCAAATAAACCCATACTAAAAAAAGCTTTGCTGAGAGATTACAGGTTTCTTCCCTTATATTAGTGCTGGGAATTCAGCAGGGGAAGCTTGGTTCAGTTGCCTTCTGTTGGGATCAGCACTGGAACTTCATAAACTAGAACCTCATAAGATTTCTTTCATTCTGATTCTTTTAGTTTCTGGTCATTGGGCAGGATTGTCTGTGACTTGTCTAACTTGCATGTTGGTCTGTGTCCCATTCCATAGCCGGTCCATGAATATAGAGGATCAGATCCTAGGTCAGGCTGGGCTGCATTGCTACAAGGGCAGCCTGTGCATTTGAGCCTAATTTGTGCAGAGTGATGACCTTCTCCTTGGGAGGGTAACAGCCATGACTAGGAGTCTGGGTTCATGGGGTGACCACTGGTGATCTCTGCTAAGTGGCTGGTGGGATCTAGTCACTGTTGGGTGACAGAGAACAGAGAATCTTTTTGGTTGTGAGATTGTTTATTTGTGAGATCAAGGCACTTAAACTATTTTGTGCTCAAATGAAAAGAGAAGAGCCCTTTAAGATCTGTCTGAACTGGTGAGTCTTTGTGGTTCATGTCATTTACTCTGACCAGTGTCAAATTGTAAAACTGAAGCTACAAATTCTGAAGTCTGTGGGCCTGTAAATGAGAAAAGCCTTAAATCTCATTGTGTGAGTGGGGGAATATTTTTCCTCCTCCTGAGGGTATTAAGAAATTAGATTATAAAGGCTTCAATTAAAGGGGCTTTGTCCTGATTGGTTTACAGAGACTAGTAAGAGCTTATATAAATCCAATTTTGCCAAAACTCTCAGAAAACAAAGACGCTGAACTCCTAATATTTTAAATGGGATAAACAAAACAAAACAAAACAAAAACCTTTCTCATAGAAACTGCTAGCTCAGAAGCAATGTTATACAAGAATCTAACGTTCATATAATCAAGCAGGGTTTAATCCTTGGATAAGTCAGACTGACTTGATAATTTTGTCCTAAAAACTAAAATATTTTTTTCCTGATATGACCAGTGTGGAGTATAATACAAACATGTCAGTGTATTTTTTTTTTTTTTTAAGATTTGCCTTTGTTTTCTTATGAAGAGAATAATCTGAATATTTGAATACACACATGGACTCATCTGCCCCTATTGCTCCTGGTTTAGTCTCAATCATCCTCATTTCAACTTTACCAAAGTAACCTAAGTTCTATTTCAGAGAGAGAACTGGGAGGCAGGACACTGAGAACTAGCTATCATATACAAACATTTTACAAAACTGGAGTTTACAAAGAACACATAACATTACCTCCATAGCCATACACCTTCTTAAAATGGCAATTATTAACACATTCATTAAAAAAACCCAAAAGTCAAGCCACTCCATAACAGAAAAATAAGAAGCAAAGGCAGATGTAGACCAATGTTTGAGCATTCTATCTTAATTAGAAGTATCCAGGACTGGGCACTGTGGCTCAAGCCTATGATCCCAGCACTTTGGGAGGCCAAGGCAAGAGAACTGCCTGAGCACGCAGGTTTGAGACCAGCCTGTGCAACATGGAGAGACCTCATCTCTACAATAAATCAAAAAAATAGGTGGGGTGTGGTAGCACGCTCCTGTAGTTCCGGCTACCTGGAAGGCTGAGGTGGAAGGATCGCCTAAGCCCAGCAGGTCAAGGCTGCGGTGGCCAGGAACGTGCCACTGCACTCCAGTCTGGGTGACAGAGTGAGACTCCAACTCAAAAAACAAAAAAAAGAAAAAAGAAGTATCCTGATATTGAAAAATTATTGTTTAATATTTAACCTTAATATTTTAAAGTTAGCTAAGGATTATAGGAATTATATTTAAGCTGAAGTATTATAGAACCTAATTACTATTGGTAACAAAAAATTTGTTTGTTGGCATTGTACTTCAATGTATTTTTTTTTTTTTTGAGTCGGAGTCTCACTCTGTCGCCCCAGACTGGAGCGCAGTGGCCGCTCTCGGCCACCGCAGCCTTGACCTGCTGGGCTCCTGCGATCCTTCTGCCTCAGCCTCCCAAGTAGCTGGAACTATAGGCGCACGCTACCACGCCCAGCTAATTTTTGATTTATTGTAGAGGTGAGGTCTCGCCAAGTTGCCCAGGCGGGTCTCGAACCCGC